>JAPDSC010070167.1:63556-85960 GCA_026290005.1 Latrodectus geometricus
TTCAAAGCAAAACTAAATAAATTTCATAAATTATTGCATTCTACACCAGCAATTTTAATCAAATAGCGCATAAAGTAAAAGTACTCAGTCACTTACAGAATTAAAAAAAAAATTCAATTTATCACTATTCATACCTTTCACATACTACATATTAAAAATCAAATTTTTCAAAACAAAATATAACTTTAAACCATAAATGAAAAAAGCTTCAAGGGTTACTAAAAGTCTAAACAAATTTTCTGCAAGTTTACACCAAGTTACATCATAAGATCACAAGAATACATTCTGGAGCAGTAAACCATAGTTTGGCGCATTTATTGCTATATTGGCTCCTATATGATTTAATTGAAACTAGAATCAAGTACACCAAAACTGAAATACTTATACATCAAATTTTATTTAATAAATTTAACAATATGAAAAGAAAAAGATTTGTTTGTTTGTTTTGTTGGGTTTTATGGCGCAAGGTCCAAAAAGGACAAGCTGCGCCAGAGAAAAGAAAAAGAATGTGTAAATAACAATAAATATAAATAAATAAGAAATATTAATATTTCTTTCAATGACACATAATTGCAAAATCTATAATGTTGAAAAAAGTTTAAAAATTAAATTTTTATTTTACTTAAATACATTAAAATAATTAACACAGCTTAGTAAAAATTAAATGAAATCATGGATCAAAATTTAGAATCATATACATTACTCAAATTTAAAATAACAATTAGAGTTAATATAAGTAGTAATATATTTGACAAAATTGTAAAATTCAAGAAAGTATCTTCATATTTGCTGTACTATTTGTAATGTCTCAGTAGAAAAGTTGACAGAATACTTTTTTTGGCACTTTTACAAAATGTTGCAACAATTAAATAATGTTATAACACATAGAATGTCGGTCAAATCATCAAAATATTAAATTCGACTGTTATTAATGTTAATTAAATCAAAATATTTATAGAAAAATCCAAAATACTATTGATATTGTCAAATTTGGAAACGTAAAATACTCTATCATTTTAAGCAGCAGGACAAATAAAGGTAAAGTACAATAAACTGCACTGATAAATTCTGTTACATATAATTAACATATATATATATATGATAACGTAAAAATTGCAACATATATATAAATGAAACTGAGACAACTTGGAATGATCAGAAAAATGGTTAATACAACAAACATAAAGAAAAAATTGGCGAAAGACTAAGTGATAAAAAGCACCAAACTGGTTTACCTCGTCAGACTACATTTTATGACGTAACTTTTGTTTTATGATGTAAAGTGCTTGTGTACATGAGTGAAAATTGTTTTGTGTGCTAATAACTCTTGAAGCAATTGATTATTAAATTTGTTTTTATTTGATTAGATTAAGCTTATGTAATGAATGATTTAATGTTTATGTTTTAAAATTTTTTTTCATAAGTTTGAATTATTATTTTCCTTGTAGAGTATGTGGCCAAGTACTCCTTCTGATAATATATGGATGAATTTTCGGGAGAGTTACGTTCTTAATTAATACTGCTGTTTTATATTAAATATTATTTAGAAACATTTTATTTATTTGTATTTAGATTTATTCAGAATAGTAATGTTGACTGATTAGAAACTCTGATTATTCTAAGAAAATGTATATTTATGTCATAGATTTATTTTTATTGCTCAGTTTAAATTGGTGCAAGATTCCACTACACTGGTTTTTTTTTTTTTTTTTTTTTTTTAGGTGGATGCCGCTGTCTGGTTAATTAAAATTTAAGTTTTTATAAAAAGGCATTTTATTTAGGTTATAGATTTAGCTTTATTGCCCAGTTGTAACCCATTGTTGACTGTGTGATACTTAGTTTATATTTATTTTTACTACGTAATCTTTGTGAAATTAGCTTCCAGTTATTAGAATTTTAATATTTCTGTAGTTAATAATTATAATGAAATATTTGACATTTAAAATAGCATGCGAATGTAAAGTTGAAGTTTGAGCGTGATCAGTATTTGGTAATTGGATATTAAGCTTAGAGACATAATTTAAGCAGGCGAGATAATTATGTAGTGCTTGTCGCGAAAATTGGAAAATTGCGTCAAACCTGTACAGTTAACTAGTTTTTTACTGAAACAATGAAGCAACTTTAGAAAATGAAACTAGTTTAATAATTTATTATTATAAATTACTTAATGTTTTATTTATTCTGATTATGAAATTTAGTCATTAGGCCTGATATATCATTTCTGAAAGTTAAAAAATAACTTGAATGTTTTATTATAATTTCCAAATGTTATGCTAAGAGTTCAAAGAAGGCATAGATCTAAAATAAAAAAATGTTACAGAAAAGAGACTTCAATACATTAAAATGTTAGGTATTTAAAAAGTTCTAGTAACTTGTTCGATTGCAAACAAGAAAAGAAAAATTGGTTATTTTTTTATAAATGATTTGCTTACTTGTTCTGTCATTGTTCCAAGCATGACATGTTATTGGATCTACTCCAAAATTATGAATTTCAGTCATTAGGCCTGATGTATTATTTCTGAAAAAAGTAAAAAGAATAAATAAAATTGAAAAATACATAGTTTTATACCAAACAAATTTACACAAAACTTCTAACTCTACTTCATTTTTTTTTTTAAATAAAGAGCTTATATTTTCTAATGTTTCATCTTTGGTTAACTTTGGAAGTCACAATAAACATCTTTGATGTGATTTCTAAATGGCATAAAAAATACAATTTAGGGTATAATTTTGAACCATTGTCATTATTCTCAACAGAAGCAACACAAAATGGGGTCTTCTGCAAGCATTTAACTATGCTTTTCTCTTGAAGTTGATTCTTTAATAATTGCTGGAATTTTAATATGCAGGCATCCAGATCACATATTAAAATTATATTTTCATTAAGTCATTTTTCTATTATATGAACCAGTATGATTGGTAACTTCTTAGATATCATTTTTAATTAATATTATTTAAAGATCTTATTCTAGCATGTTTTGGACCTTTAATGACAATAAATATTCAATCAATTGCTATGTAAAACATTAAAATCACACAACAAACTTAACTTCTTTAGAGGATCTCAGACACATGTAAATTTAAGTTTAATTATTTTTAAAATTTAAAAATACAATTTATTGGGCTTACTATTTATAAGTCATTGTTCATAAAATATTAAAAAATTTGAGATTCATAATGGAATTGAAATGTTTGCATTTACCCAAGAGGGCCTTAGAAATAATACTGCCTAGTTGATTTATCACACAAATTAAAATGAATTGTGTTGAATTCTCTGGTTTGGAATATCACTCTAGTCATATTTTGTTCATGAGAACAAATTAGAGTGAGACTTACAATTCAAACTAGATTCTGAACTATTGTAAGCATCCACACTAGAAGTAGGAATCAGGAGAAACTATTGAATTAAAGATTAGAAGAAAAAAATTTCTACCTTGGTCCAAAGCATGCCAAGAGACTACATTGTATACCCCTTAATGGTCATTATTTCACATTTGAAAGTGGATTCCAAATCATTATATGTATCAAAGAACAAGAAGGAATTCAATTCCATGAGAGGCTGTATTGAAGCCCAGAGTGCTAACCATTCAGCTGTCAACTTGGTCTAGAAGCTAAAAGAGTTGAAGAATACTATTTGACGGCCTCCTGTATTATGTTTCTTCTCCAAGGAAGTAATGACAAGAATAATGCACAGTATATCAAAGACTTCTTAAAAAATAAATATCACCAAAATAATTTTTTTTGAAAACAAAAAATATTAAAATTATCACTTTTTTTTTTGCTCTCCTTGCTATCAGTCATACGCAAATATTAAGTCAATATACAAATTTTAAGAAAGAACTATTTGAATATTAGAAAACTTAAATTATTTAAAAATTTTTTTGAAGCACAATTGACATCTGTGGCAAACAATTTTTGGAGAAGTTCTAAAAAACTAAATTTTCTAAAAGTTGATACAACAATCTTAATTATTTTATGTGATAAAATTAAGAATTGAATTGAATCTGTATTGTAATAATATCTTCTGTTTTATCAAGGAAATCTGATTAACAGGCACTTAATCCCTTAAATATCAATAAATGATTGTAAATCTCATTATAATAGAATAATTATATTAAAAACATTCAGAATTAATTTGACAATATAGTCAGATATTTGTAAAAAGATTGTCGCCAAATTTTTGCATTTTTAAATTTTTAGGTATGAAGCCTCTAGCAGCAAAAAATTCACTAGTTAATTTCAGGTGATTTTGTACTTAAAATGTTTGCTGTAGTTCCATACAATTTAATACCGAACTTTCCCCATTACTTTTTGATTTGCATGATATTCATAACCACTTTCCTTTTTTGTATTTTAGCACTCCCATTTTGCCTTAATACTTTAAAGATGAGCAATGAAAACACACACTATCTGGAAATGATTCTCACAGCCAAGTTTAAATATGAACTGTAAAAAAATGAACATAGAGGATGGGCCATGCGTATTTGAACTTTGAGATGAAATATTTTCTTAATATTCACCAGATGACATTCTATATATTTTATATTAAAAGAGAAAATAGTTTTAGGGTTGTTTCTTTTTTCATACAGTGCCTTCTTTTTTTTTTTTTTTTTTTTTTGCATTAGCTGGGGAGGTGAGAGAAATAGAGTTCTATTTCCTTTCTACATGATAAATGTATTCTCATTTAGGATAGTTTTCTGAATACATTTTTTCATATCAGTTTTGCGATAATTTATTTTGGGAGATACACAGCATGCTTTCTTATTTATAAAATCTTGATATCAAATTTCTATGGGAGAAATCATTATAAAATGAATATATTCACTTGATTAATGACCCAATTATTTATAGATAGTGAGGATATATTTTTAAGGAGATAGAAAGTGACAGTTCAAGTGATCGTGATAGACAAGCATATTTTATGCTTACATTTCTTTGTAATTTGAGATTTTACATATTTATCTTCATTTTAAATTTTATTGTTTGTTCCAGTTAATATTTTATTAGTTTGACTGTTAATGTATTTTGTCATTTAAACTTTAAAATAATTTCAACAAATTAAAAAAATATTTGTCACGGTAAACAGATTTTATATATAAACTGAAATAAAAACTTTTAAAAGCTAATTTTAATAAATGACAGAATATGTAACCACTTATTAGAACATCAACAATTATGATATTATGAATCTAAAATATCTCGTTTTACAATTTTTTTCCCTAAAATTCAGCAGATGTGGAATTTTCACCCTTTAAGATTGCTCTTCTTGCTTTTCTTCCACCATGTGAGTGCACCTTAGATATTACAACATCATGGAAAGGTTAATAATAATCATGATAAAAATAAATATTTTCATAGCAGAAATTTAAGTGAAGTCATTTCCTTAATCCAAGGTTATCAAGATGGAATTTCACTGATTGAAATGCATTTGATTTATAAATTTTCTGGGAATACTGAATAAAATACAAAGATGATTAACAGTAGAATAATCATAAAAGAAAAGTACAGCAGATACCATATAGGTATATTTCTTTACAACATAGATATCAAGTAGTAAATTGATCTTGAAAAACATTTATATGCAGTACATTTTAGAAGATGTATACTATTAAATCATAACATTCAATTGACAATATAAATAACACTGTTTGATAAAATATTAGTACAATGGTTAAATTCACTAAATCAGCAGCTCGTTCATTATTTGTATAGAATTTGGTTTTTTAAGAGTTGTACTTGCTTCTAACAGCACATACTTATTAAAGTTTAATTCTTAAATACCTGTGACAAAGCTTAAAGTCAGAAAGAAAATCTAAAAGAACTTTTAAAAATGTTTTTGATCACTTTAATATCAATTTGTCATTAGTTTAAATGATACTTTTCTATCGATGGAGCAGATTTAGTTATCACAAGATCTATGACATTAGAGAGAAAATCTGAAGCATAAAAATAATCACCAGAATATTTAAAATTTTCAGATTTTTGTTAAAAATTCTAGTTAATGTTTCAAAATATTAGTCTACAAAGAAATATGGTAATTTTAAAATACTTCACTGCGTTTATGTGAATTTGGTCATGTTAACAAAGAATGCTTAAAATTAATACAAGATTATTTAAAAAATTATTTTTAAAAAGAACAGAAAACAAGATAATCATTGAACATTCATACAATATGCAGTATACTGTTATAAAAATAACTTTGTTTAAAAGAAATTATACCAAGAAAATTTAACTTTAAATCTTGAATCAAAACTTTATTTTTATTCAAAACGCTTTGCTAGAAACAAGAATTGGCAGACCAAATTAAAGAAAACATATGCAGAATTTGTTAAGTGTACATTATTTACATGCATTCCTATTAGTATTTAATGCATTTCCTGTATATAGCACAAATTATTAATGCATCTTTTTTTTTTAATTTTTATACATTCTAAAGTAGTATATAAAGAAACAAAACACTTTAAAGTAGAGATGTGATACTTTATTAATACAGAAAACATGAAATCTTTGTGAAAAGATTTGAATATCTCATTATTATGCAATATAATAGAAATTTTCGTATTAGAGTGTGTTTATATCATCATAAAAATGAGAAAGAGGCTTTCCATGAGTGAAGTTTTAAACAGTATAACAAAACCGAAACAATACATAAAGCAAAGTTATGAGATTATTAGAATCGAGATTAAGGTTAATACGAGTATCATGACAATGAATTAAGCAAATCCCACAAATGTCTAAGGAAACAAAATTTCTCTTAGTTAACTTCTTTATACAATATGAAAGAAAATAATTAAGATACATAAAAATTTTCGCCACGCCCGCTGTGATAACTCCCAGATAGTCATAAGTATATCATTTAACTACGCCTACTAGAGTGAAATTACACTTTTGCAATTTGTATTTTTAAAAGAGAGTATAAAATTACATTTTGAAAGAGAAAAAATAGATTGTGAATTAAAAAAATACATTTTAAAGGCAAATACCTAACTCCGGGAGTAGAAACTTGTCAACTACATACACAAATAGTGTAGTGACTAAAATATCGATTCAAAATTTTCATCGATTAAGATATAAAGAACTTTTTGAAATGTACTCTAATTAAATTTCATGCTGATACCAATGTTTCTTATTTTGATATTTCAAGTGAATTAGAAAATGTGATAATTGAGAAATGATTGTTGTAAGACAACGACAGAAATATTTAGGATGCATGCAATTTTGAATTAAAATAAAGATACACTAACAAAATTATACTGCAGAATAAAATTTAAAATGTCTTTTGAATTGCACTTTTCATCTTATGATATGGCGTTTAATTCATTAGCTTTATATTTTTAAATTTTTGATTCGATAAATTATAAAATTTTTGGCTCTATCCCAGTGAACGGTACGCTATTAAAACAAGATGGCGGACAAGGAGCGTACAGAGAATTAAGGAAATTTGAATGGAAAAATACTTGGATAACCTATATTTCAAGATGCCCCTCGATTTTTCACTAATTTAGCACAAGCTTGGGTAATGTTGAATATGATTGTAAAACATTTGTTTTTAAATTTCGGCTGTATCCCAGTGTACTGTACGCTATTAAAACAAGATGGCGGACAAGGAGCGTACCGTTCATTGGGAATTAACCAAATTTTTAATAAGATCATTAAAAAATAGAAACATTAATATAAGTAATAAATATGTACAATAAACTTCAAACTATATATTTATATTTAGCCTTCAATTGTAATATAAATACTAAATGATAAATATAATAATTCAAGTATGACAATTTTTTCCGCCCAACTGACTGACAATTTGCATACTTATTATACGCAAACAAATCCTTAAATACACACTTTCTGCTATACACAACATTTATGCAGAATGAAACCAAATTATCTGGGATTACTGAATATATTTTTGGCATTAAATGGTGTTAGTAAAATTTCAAAATCCCCATAAATGGGAATCGTTGCAATTAATTGAATAATATTATCACTTCTCATAATCAAATCATATGAATTTCAGTCTAAAATTACTTTTTAAAAACAAAATTGACGTTTACCTCTTTGAGATATATATTTATTGTTATTAAAATCTTGTAAAATATATTTGCTTAACAACTTCTTTTCTTCTGTTTTATTAGACTATTTCCAAAATATTTTGCTATCAGTACGTCAGGAATCTAAATAATGGACTAAAAAGATGGTTTTAAATGTTTATAAGATGAACCAGACATCATATTTTATAGTTTCGATTCATAAATAAAAAATCACAATTTACATCTTATTCCTCACACATATGTTTCTGAAACTAAAAATGCCATCATTGGATATATATTTTTTTCATGATTTTCTTTTACCTCAATTTCTAACAATTTATATAGGTTTTTACAAAAGTACTTGAAAAATATAAAAAGGGAAGAAATTTCAAAAGAAGATTAAAACTAAGCAAAATTTCTTGCTTAAATTAAATTTTAAGCATTGAAATTGAGTGAAATTCTAGTATTTTAATTAACAAACACTTTAATCCCCTGTTTAAAATCCCCTTGAAGTTATAATTCTCTGACACAAATTTGTAAATCCCAATATGAATTCTAATATCTTAAGCTTATATCTTTTTTTCTTAATTTATTCTTCAGAATCTTTGTTTTAAAAATGTTTAAATATGTTGCGCCTCTGAAGATTATGAGATGTTTTAAAATTATGTATTTTCTTACTTTACTCGATTCATTTGTAACTACGAATGATGTACTAATTTTTTGGGTAGAAAAACATTAGAAGCACTTGATTTGTAAAGCATTTAAGAAAAATTCTGAGGAAACAATAGATTATATGAAATCATAGACCTTAAAAAATATTGATGCAAAGCACTAATAAAAATACACGGTTGTTCAAACAAAGAGAATTTATAGTTTGTTAATCTTATGGAGAAGCATTGAATGAAATATAAAAGAAAAAATTTTACACAAAAATATAATCCAATACGGATGTAAATGGTGCATTTGAAAGTATAGTTCTTTCTTTCCTGAAATTGCTAATTCATTTGCAAGAAGATCATTTAGGATTTACACTGTTGTTTTATGTTGCAAGAAATGTACTGAACAATTATAATGCTACAATAATTAAATGGCTAATTCCAGAATAGAGTTCCTCTTTAAGTCAATTTTGAATGCTGATATGCAAATGATGTAAAAGACTTTTGAATAAAGAAATTAAAAATCTTCATAATGATTTTCTTTCTTCTTAATTGATTGTCTTGTTCTTTACATCATGTTTACAAAAATAGATTGCAATTCTTTTTGTTTTGATTAAGACACTTGTGGTAACTATTTGTCATTTCTCGTGGCTGGATGGTAACGAGTTCGATATCTTGTCAAGCTAAAAACAATTATTTTGAGGGGATGAACACTCGTTGTATGATTTTTTTCAATTCAATGCCCTTCTATTGAAGTAATTTGCTATGGAAAATTCCAAATAAAATGACGACTTCATGATTTAAGTGCAATTCAAAATTCGCAAGGCTGTGTTTGACGATTTTAGCTGGTAACCAGAAAAATTTCGCTATAGCCTAACCTGATCTGATTACCATAGCATACGAAAGATCATTATAAATAAAAGAACTTTTGCAGTAATTGAGAAATGTAATGATTTTAATATAAGCTAGATAAATGTCTAATCATGAAATTTGATAAGTCTCAAATCATAGAAAACATATGACACAACTATCCTTATATCAAAGTTAGAGCAATTTTTTTCCCTTTGTATTAGTTGAAAGCAAATTTTGAATTTCAAGATTTTTATTAAGTAAAGTTCTATAAGTAAACTTTTAACATACAGGATGGTTAGAAATGATTTTAGGTTTTGGATGAATATATTCTTTAAAGTATTTATCAGTAAATAATAATTGATTAAATATATATCTTATATTAAAACTAATATGAATATATTTCGTAAAATATTTTATCCAGTACTTCCTCAAATACTAGATAAATATATGCATTGAATAAAAAAGCAAGTTTTCAAGATTCTAACTCATCATTATAAATTTTCCATGTACTTTCCTTGCATTATACGACAAGTTCTTAAGTTGTACCAAGCCTGACAACTCCATGTCATGTTTGAAGAGTTCATTTCAACCTAGTTTAGATGACACTAGATGGCAGCACTAAGAGCTCTCTCATGCCAACTATCAAGTCTGAAGAGTTCATTTCGCTCTCGTTCAGATAACATTAGATGGCAGCACTACAAGCCAGTGGTGGATCTTCTACTTTTGAAGCAGAGACCAAATAGAAATCCCTAGACCTTGGTGTGCCACTCCCAGAGCTATTGACTTAGATGATAACTTATTGGACCTTGCGATTTTGACATATTTAATGTGGTTTAGTCATTATTAGTGAACACAGTGGTCTTTATACGGTCTCAGAATAGAACTCACTTCCTTTGGGTTGCGAGAATGATGCTCTCCAGATTTAGACTCTAGATACACACTTTCCATATTCAAACAATTGTTTGCAAATATTCGGAGAAGTTTGATTGAGCTTGCGTTTTTTAACATCGAGGCAATATTATTGCAGAATTTAGGAAGAAATATATTCCTGCCAATTTTTGGAGAGGCTGGAATCTTTCTTAATACTGGGAACAAAAGTTTGATGAAGAATGTGAAATTTTGGTAAAAGAAAAAATATGAAGCAAGAGTAATATCTCGTTAAACAAGAAAGAAATAATGAAAAACCATATAGACTAAAGAAAAAGTTGGTTAAGTACAAAATACGATCAAAGAAATGAACCCTGGAGAAAGAAAAGATGCAAAAAGTGAATACCTATGATGGGAGACATCCGTGGAATGTGCTCAAAATTAACTTTTATAAAAAGAGGGTACCAGACACGAACAATTTTTTGTTATGAAAAACATGGAAACCTTACAAAATGGCAAAGTAATATGAACTACTTGAGAGATGGACAGAGAATTTTTAAAATCTGTTAAATAGAAATGAATAGATCGAACAGACAGAATATGATCTGGAAATCCAGAAGGAGAATGATTGTCACCTTATAAAGTTGAAAGAGTTTGAAATTATAATTAGGTAGTTGTAAAATGGGAAAGATCCTGGAGAAAATATGATTTTAACAGAGTTATCAAAATGTGGTAGTAACAATTTGTCCAAAATAATCTTTGATTAGCTAACAGAAATTTTAGGAAAAGAGGTAATGCCAAGTGAATGGAACAGGGCAATAATTTGCCAGATTTTAAAGAAAGGAAGTATTTTGGAATTTAGCAACTATCGGAGAATTTACCTTCTTATCTTGACCTATAAAATCGTGCAGTAATTGGATCATAAGGAACTACATGTTTATGGACTACAATTGCATGCCGCATTATGCTAATTTGATGAAAGATTTCCTTTTGGAGGAAGAAATCATACAAATTTCCATCCGTATGGATAGCATGATCATTGAACATGAACCTAGTAGAGTATGTTTGGGATATTCTAGATAGATGAGTTGCTGGATGCCTACCACCTCCACAAACTTTACAAAAATTGGAAAGAGCTCTTCTGGAGACGTGGGACAGAATATCCCAGCTCCTGATTAATAGCCCCAATGACTCGATGACTCAAAAGAGTTCAATACTCTCGCCGACCGGGAAAACGATACCCCTTACTAAAATGTTTTTCTTTTAAGTAAACACCCTTTTTTTATCATGTCATTTTTACTTTGTTTTCTCATAAGCACAAATTGTGTGTTTTTTAATACTCAAAGGCTTAATAAAATGCATTTCTTTTTGCCAAACAACAGTCATTTTTATCTCATATAGCCTATTACGTCAATCAGTAATGCATCAATCATTGAAACAATTCTCCAGGCGCATGATCACCTCACAGTCTCAAGACCTTTTTATTGTTTTGAGCAGTATATAAAAACTTTTAATTTATATATAACTTCTTTTTAGAAATCAAATTAGAATTGACAAAAACAGTCACTGCTATTTAATTAAAATAAGTTATGCAACTGTTATATCCATATCACATATAACAAAGAGTATCTAATCCAGAAACGCTGAAAATATTAATTCCACTCAGTTTTAAGCATTTTTAAACAAAAAATGCAAATGATTTAATGCAGTATGTGAACGATTTTAAATGAATTTAATATTAGCAACACAATATAGTAGTGGTGAAACATTATTGTCTTCAAAATTTTTGCACACATAAAATTTGATGAAAAATAAGGAACATTGCGTTCTCAATCATCATTAAATTCTTTCTTGTAGGAATTCATCTTTTTCTTATGACAACACCCGCTGGAGATGTTTCCTAATGTTCTGATATTATCGATTGCCGTTTCCATGGGAAAAAGTTTGTTGGCGATCCCAATAATCTACGAATCTTTCATAATTTCAATTACAATGTTTAGAAATCGTTGTGCAGCAGCAAAGTTTTTGAATAAATCTCATCAGGTATTTTTTTCAAATTTTAGATCATTAATTTCTAAATAACAAAATATTTATTTTGATATTATTTATCTCAATTTTGTGTGTGTTTCCAACATTAGTAAATGTTTTTGATAGATAGTCACAATATCAGTAAAATCTTTATTGCTTTATGTAGTTAAAAATAATTAATTACGTTAAAAATATGTACTTAAATCTCAGAAAAAATTACCTTGATATAAAAGCAAGCAAATATGTTATTATAAAATGAAAATTATAATTTAAATGATTTTGTTTATTTCTTAGCATAATTGAGAAATTAAAATATAAATAAAAAGTATGCTTTAAAATAAAAAAATTTACCTCTAATATAAGAAATTGATTCATCAACCTGATTTTTTGAAAACTATTTTTGTATAGTTACTTAATTTTCATTTAATTTAAAAAATTCCATTAAAACTAGCAATTTACAATTTATATATTTTCCTCTTTTTTTCTAATGATAATATAACAGGATAACAATTTTACAATATTTTAAAAATAAATATTTAATTTTTACAATATTTACATTGAAGAATGCCAATAGTAAGTTATAATATTGAAAAATACGTACAATCATTAATTTAAATACGGTATTTTTTATCTGAAATTAATCACCAATTTAAATGATGTTAATATGTTCATTCTCGTATTCATTCATCATATTATTATTGTTATCCCCTAGGCAATTAATAAATCCATGCCTTGTAAAAAAATTTTACAAGACCCACAAATAATGTAAATTTTATTATTTTAGGGACTTTTTCTAGCAATAAAAATTCAAAATAAAACCTTTATGGTAAAAAAGAGTACATATTTATAAATTATTATCTAATATACATATATTATACAGGAAGAAATAAATCTACCCCGTACGGGAGACAGATTTTGGTTGTTATATAATTTGCGACTAAATTCATTTACTAATCTAAATACTGTTTATTCATTTGGAATTAATTTAAATATCATTAAAGCTATTTTATTACTTAATTTATTCATACTGTTGTAACAACGTTAGTAATTTCAATAGGATAGAAAATCATATGATTTACTAAAGAGAAGCCTGTTTTAGTGACGTAATGATAATTTTGTAAAAAATTTCTTATTTATTTTTAGTAAACCAAATAATTAGTACCTAATTTTTAAAAACAGGAAAAATTTAATCTTTAAATGGAAGATAGTTATGGTAAGTTACATAAGAGGAAAAAGTATTATTAATTTAAATACTGGCTTTTTTTATTTGGATTTAATCACCAATATAAGTCTTGGAATTGCTATTTCATCATTATATTTTTATTTTATTCTAATTGTTGTGATGAAACTTAGTGACCTTAATGCAGTTACAACTTTTCATGGTTTAATGTAATAAAATATTCTATAACATAAGAGAAATCGAAGGAAAGAATGAACTGTGTATTGAATGAATTTTATATGTGATTATTAATTTGAATAGGTTAAAATGTTGTAATACGTTTTTTATAGCCTATTTCTGTCTACCAAAGCAGCTAAGCAAAGCTGTCTATCTCGCAGTTGTAGGCTATGGTCAAGAGACGAGGTCGAACCCTGAACTAGCACTCACTTCTAAAAAGTACACGACATCAAAAGAAAGGCATGGCATCGAACAAAATTTTTAATGTGTAAAGATCATCTTAGCTCAACATTCAGGAAAAAACATACAACTGTAAGCATTTAAAATATCAGAAAATATATTTAGATTTTAGAAAGCGCAGTTTTTTCTATCTCATAAACTCAATTAAATAGAATCTAATTCATTACGGTCAGAGCCACTCAGGCATTTATTTTGAGATTTCATTTCATAAATTTTCTGATAATTTATGTATGACAACCAGTATCTGAATCGACGAAAAATGCTTATAAAGTAAAATGGTGACTTGATATGAGCCTCTTTGCGATTTTAATAAAACTTTTTGTGACAAGTATGGGGATATAGTAGAAAAGTATGTAAAAGTCTAAAGTGATTTTCAAAATTAAAAAAGTATTTTCAATGATTCATGGTGTTATAAAAACAAAACAAAGCATATATTCCATTACAGATTCCTTTCTAACACATGGTCTTGAGAATAATTAGAATATACATTGGATTTGCCTTGATTATTTTTTTATCTAGGAAACAATAGAAATGGCAATGGGCAATCAGAATTTTATTTGCATCTTAAGTCATCAACTTTTAATGCCACAGTTCAGAGCATCGAATAATATGGCACGGGGATCGATGTAGTTGCAATAAGATGGCATACACCGACGAACGGATCACCTTACAGAAGTCGCTGGATCTGCTACAGACAAAGCCGCAGACTAAGGATGAAGTACAGAACTTGCTTTACAAGCTGCCAGAACTGAAGCTAAGACCGGAAAAGGTTCCTGAAGAAGTGGGGACCATTGAATCCTGGAAGGGAAATAGGAAATATCCTTACCTGAATCCTGTTCCAGTATCTATGGTGCACGTGGACATACATCAGTTGAGTAAAGTGGACATAAACTGGAAAATGTTGACCTTAGATAGACCACAAACAGTGCTCGAGACTCAGATCTTTTCCAGGTAACTGTGATCACATTTACATATTTGTGATCAATAGATATTTTGTAATTCTCTTGCCATGCTCTTAAGAAAATTGTGAATAATTAATTTTATTTATTATTTCTGTCCTTCTACAGTCACTTTTTGAATCTAAAATTTAAAGTGGATTCTGAAGAATTTCAAATATCCACTTCTGAGGCAAAAATAGAACACATTAACTTATGAACACAAGCCAGCTTAAGTATTGTTAAGTGAAACTCATATGATTGGCTCTGTCATGAAATTAGTTTGCGAGATACATTGGCGACCGCGAATTTTTATAATAAGATATACAAATATAATTAAAACATTTCAGTTTCTTCAAGAATCTATGTTAAAAAGTATATATTGTTTATTAAAATGTTCACCATATGTATTTTTTATTCTTGATAATAAATGAAAATTTATTTTGCGAAGTGTACATTGAAAATATGAAAATTGTGAATACAAATGGAAAAAAAGAAGATCTTCAATGAGATGAAAATAACCATTATCACATTTTATTTTGAATGCCATTATTATAAATGTTCAAATTTAAAAAAAATTAAAAATTTAACCTGAAAGTGATCATTATTTAGGATTGCTCCATTTTGATGAAAAAATTAAAAACAGAAAAAGGTAATTCCTATAGGTATGAAAGTAATCATTATTTACTAGTTCTCAAATTTAATGAATAAATAAAATGAATAAATGTAAAATAAATTTAAAAAAAAACTAATTTCTCGTTGTATAAAAGCGTTTATTATTTATAATAGCTAAATTTTAATGAACAAATCAAAATTGCAAAAAACTAAATCTCTATTAACACGAGAGTGATCATTATTTATCAATGCTCACTTATAATTAGCTAATTAAAATCAGAAATTTTATGAAAAGCAAATTAAAAATAAAATAGTTTATTTTCTATTCGCATGAAGGTAATCATTTATATAAATAAAATCTTTATTTATTTATTTTTTTTTTGTGTATGTGTCAGCCGAATTTTTCACCGAAGTTTATTTGAGAAGGGTTGTATGGATTAAAAGAAAACATATGTCTCTTGCTGATTTAAAACACAAGATGTCTTCAATTCAACATTTTGATAACGTTTGTGACATGATAACAAAATGCGTTATTATTATTATTATTTTTTTTTTTGAAAAATCAATTTGTTATTATTGTTTCCTTTTCGATCTCCTTTCAATAAAATTAGAACCAACAATTTCAATTTCAAAAATTAATATAATAAAATGTTCAATGATTGAAGAAAAAGAAAATTATTACATTAAAATATTTTCTTAAACTTTTCAAGCGTGATTAAATTTTTGAAAATTAAATCTTTTCCTCGAATTACCATTTCAATTTTTTATCGTAAGTAATTCAAAATTATTTACGATACATCTCAAGTTTAGCTTAAAAACGAATACGGTGCATATTTAAAATTATAAGGGAACTTAAAGTAATTCTTTCTCAAAGGGCAACAGTTGTTCTTTAATCCTTTTACGGCTGGTTTTTGTTGGTGACCAAAACAGGTATCGCTAAACTTGCATAGTAGATATTTTAAATATAAGACTATAAAGATTTAAATAAACAATTTATGTTGATTTATAATATAAATATAAAATAAGACTACAATAAAATTTATTACCAAAAGAAAAGAATAGATGGAACTTGAATGAAGGCTAAAACCATAAATGGTCAAATGTAAATACAAATTTCGAACAATAAGTGCCACCATGAAGCAAACTTTTCTAATATATAAGTAGACTTGAGTTTATAAAAAAGAACTTAAAAACACTAGAAATACCATTCAGTAACAAAAGAGATACTAATTCTTTTTTTTTTTTTTTTTTTTTTTTTTTTTTTAAATAAACGTATTAATATTGATTGAAAATAAAACAAATAAAAAAAAATCAAAAATATTAAGACTTATAAGAAAATATTGCCTAAATAAAATCTGAATAAAAACTTTAAAATAAAAATTTCAAATATAAGAGAAAATTTTGAACAATAAATTAACAGTGTTAAAAAATTAGGCAGGCCGCAAACTCGGTAGACCATCCGATTGAGACACCGTCTTATGATATACAAACCCCGTCTTATGGAGATCTTAGTGTGACGTTGTAATTTGACGTCATGGATATTTTAAACCAATGAGAATTTGTTTACATTCCGGTTCCATTTTCGATTGCAATATTAAAAAAAATATTATTACCCCTATAAAGATTTATAATTAACTCCTCCTCTTCAAATGTAAACTTGTAATAACTAGTACTCTCGATATCAACGTGGTATATTTTTCCTGCGGAAAGCTTTGTCTCGCGGAAAGTTGCCAGATATTTCAAACCATCTGGATATCCAGATTTGTCTCGCGCCCCGCCCATTTTTTGACGTAGGTAAGATATTTGTGACGTCATTTGGCCTCATGTGAATCTCGCGAGATCTTCGGCTTGTCTCTCGATACATGTCTCATGCGATCATCTACGAATTTGCGGCCTGCCTTATTGTGTGTTTATATTATCTAATAAAATTAAACTTTGTGGCACGACAATCGGGGGGACCAAGAACTACATAGTCCGTTTTCTTAACCGAGAGCTCTGGTATGCGAAGCAAATATCATCTGGCTTCTGTGTTATCTAATAACTAATTGAATAAAGAGATACAATTATATTTATCGATATAATATTTAAGTAGAACTTATTATAGTAACAATTAAAAATCAAATGAAAAAAAAAAAGAACCCAATTCAAGAGATTAAATGAATAAATAAACATTGACTTAAAATGTATAAGTAAGAAACTAAAATATCAGGATTCTTAAATTAAAAACAAAATTGCCAAAATCCAATTGAATTGACAGTATAAAGTCAAAGACGAGCAAATGTAAATAAAGTTTCAACCCTAAATCAGAAATTTTAATAAATAATTATATAAAAATATGTGCTCATTCATATATAAGTAGATCAATATAATTGAAACCTACTTGGAACCCACTCCTTCGCCAAAAGCAAAATGAGGAACCGAATCAGCAGATTACAACAACAAACTGGATTCCTTAATAAAATGAATTTTGAACAGTTTGTTTATCAGTTGCGATTCTATAGCAATCAATGACAGGCAGCATTTTTAAAATGTATACGTAAAAAAAAATTTTTTTTTGAAAATGATATTTTTAAAAAAAAATATTAAGCATGTTAAAAATTAAAAAAAAATCTTTAAAACTTTCCATAAAAAATGATAAAAGATAAATTATATTTATGCATAAAATATTTTTAAAATAATTAATTAGAATTATGAGGTACAAGTAACATTTTATTTTTAAGCAAGCAAACGATTTTTATTCCAAGCGATTGCTTAGAATAAAAATCAATACAATGTTTAAACATAACGTTATAGTTTGTTTTTAAAAGATTATAACAGCTGTTTTTATTTTAATAATATATTTAAGGATTCCATGAATAGATTCGAATGGAATGTAAAGACATATTGAGAAAAAGAAATAAAACAAGTATTTTTATTTTGCATATTATTACTTTTTGCATTTTAAATTAAGATGTGTATGTATTAGTGTGTTTCAAGAAAATGCAACAGAAAACAAAAATAAAAATGGAGTTTTCAATACGAATTCTGCAAATGCTACCCACGCTATTAGTTTAAATATATTATTAGATTAATTTAATTATAAAAAACGATTATGTGTGCATTTGATTGGTTTGACAAATATAAACGGCATTATTTTTTCACGTTTTACTTTTTCACATTATATATATTTTTAATTGAGTAAAATTAACTTTCTAGTATTTTGCCTTATAGCATAGTTTGTAATATGTTAATGAAAGAAATATTCAATATCGAGGTACTCAAAATAACGTAAAATTGCCTAATTTCGGTTGGCGAGAAAATATTTGCCGCCATTTATTTGTTATTTTACCAAGCGGTGGGCTAAGATATTTTACTTCTCAATATACCCATTTTTTTCTCTCTGCATTCCACTTAAAACTTTTTACATCTGGTTCAGGGAATTTATGGTTTATACTTAACTAACAGCCAGCTTACTTTATTTAGATTTTACAGGAAAAACATATATCTAGTTTTCGGGATTCCCGTCTGGATATGAACTGTAGAGAAAAACATTAAACAAAATGAAACGAAAACAAAAGCAGTCCATGCTTAAGATATTTTTGTATACAGCCTGTTGAGATAAACAAAAACGAGAATAGAGAAAAATTCACTTCTAAATTTTCAGTTTAAATGTGAAAAACATAAAGTTCTACAGTTTAATAAATGAGTATGCACACATTGCAAAATGATTTAATTAACAACTTCTCAGAACGATGTTTCATATCACGAAGTCCCGTGTTTAATTTGCTGGAATCAAATCACATAAGATGTATAATGCTTGAAAACATTGTGTAATTTCAGAATTATTAAAAATTGAATTTGAAAATCGTTTCACCTTCACTCCAATGCAGTTCTTTGGAATAATATCCTCAAAAATTTTTAAATGTCCTCAAAAACGGGAAAAAGTTTACATTTTTCTTTAAGTAATAAATATTTGTTTTAATTTAGTAAGAGCAATGGATCTTGAAAAGTCTTAAGCAATTGGGCTTATTAAGTGTTTATTTTATAATGACAAAGTGAACATGTTTTTAGAATTTCGTAAGAAAAATGGCACTCAGATATTTCAAAAGTTAACTGTAAGTTGGTGGGCTACAAAGTTTCTACTAAAAATGTTGCAACAATTTTTGACATCGATGTGTAACATGAAGCAGGTCTTTGCCATGCAAGATGGTAAAATATAAAATGATATGCCAAGGTGATCCGTGATTCAAAAATGTTAGACTCGAATATGAGGTTTATCCAGAAAAGCAAATCAAAGATCGTATCTCCAAACTCTAGCCAATTTTTTTGATATTACTATTTCTGACATTTTGACGCACGCATGAAATGACATATCTACTCCACCACTCCTGAAAAGTAATTAGTGTCATTTTACTAAAAGATAGATAATCCTACCATAATTAATTTTTGAATGCTAATGTTGTAACCTTTCTTTTGGATATGTTTCGTACAATGATCAAAATGTTTCCTTGCAGGATTGTGCTACTTAGCAAGATGACCCTGAGATGCATCGAAAGAGAGAAGCATCGAGCCAAGGGACGTGTTGCCGTCTTTTCCGAGACAGAAGAGTGCTTCACCTATGAGTACTTCAGCCGATGCTTTGCGAGTCATGAAAGGGGCCAAGGCATCGAAAATGCTCCCAAGACTCCACCTCAACCATTACAGAAACCAGATAAGCCAGCAGTGGAGAAGGTCGAACCAACACCAACTTTATTCCAGAACTTGAAAAAGAGACTTCACAAGAAACCAAGAAGGAAGAAGAAGAAGAAGAAAAAGAAGAAGCTTCGCAAGAAACTTCAGAAAAGGAAATCTAAAAGTGGTCTACAGAAGGTGAGGAAGAGAAAGAAGAATGTCTTGAAGAAGAAGCTGGAGACTGGACAGACTCTGATGCAGATGCTGAAAGCTTCTGAAAATTCTGAGAAAAAGAAATTAGGGAAAAAAACGATAGAGATACGATCAAAATTATAAAGGAAATTACCATGAACTTCCTCCACAAGTAAGAAAGGTATGATAAGTTAGTCAAGCGACATCTATACGTCAACATATATAATCATGATTTATAATTACAGCAAAAGGAAAGATTTTGCTAATCTCGCTCTGCAGTCATTAATAACACTCTAGTGCTAAACAATCCTAAACCTAAGATCTTCGGTGAATTCCAAGCCACTACAATTATCCACTCTTGAGATGAAAATCAACCCAATTCAATATACAGAATTCCAAACCAGAGCGGTGCCTTGATGGTTCAATTGATAACTCAAATAAAATCTACCTAAAAGAGGATTTTATTTTGAAATTACATCCTTAAAAGCATAGAAAGCAGAGGCAAGCTCTGCATGCACGATCGATCTTTGAGCTTTGACTTTTTGAAACAATGTTTCTTACTTATTTATATATTTCTTCTCTCATGCTTGCGTATTTTTGGCAAACTGAACTTTGTATTCCCTAGTAATTGTGCAAGGCTGTAATCATTTACACAATTTTACTATCATGATCTACACGAGAATAAGCAGCATGTCCTTTCTTGGACCTTGCGCCATAAAACCCAACCAACCAACTACACGAGAATAATGAAATGGCGTAATATTGTACAATATGCTTATATAGTAACAATATATTGAACACATTCGACAGAACTACAACGATACCATTGATAACATACCATTGAACTCGAAAGTCAGAATAGTGAGAAATATTATAAAGAAATACTATGATTTTTATTAAACAATGGAAGATTTTTATATTTGTATTGCAATTAGATTTGCTATTTTTTGTTATGTTAAATGCTTCTAGAGTATAAAACATTCTTTGTTATTACGAATATGAGGTAAACAATAAGAATTTTATCGGTAATTTAAAATGATCCGGCATGAAATCGAGCTAATCAAAGCTGCACTAACCAGATGCTACATATCGGAAGCGCTCTTCCTTTTGTGGCGTAATTTATATCTGGAATAATTCAATGCGCTTTTCTATCAAATTGTTATTTGGAATGGATATTTGGATGAAATAAGATAAAAGCAATGAAAGTGTTAAATTGTTGGAGTAAAACTTTTGTGATAAGTGTGGCAATTTAGGTCTCGACAACGTTACTTGACTGTGTTTCAAAATGATGATGAAGATGGCTGCGATCAGGAATGATCAGAAGTCGACAGAAATTAGAATTCGTTTAGTTACCACAATAACGTTACCTAATCTAATTTAAGGAAATATTTATGCAACCGAAAGAGAGGCAGTCAGAGGAATATAACGCAGCTTTTTGTGTGCCTCATAATTAATAAAATTCACTCTTGAAATATTAACTACACAATTTTCGTATTTCTCTATTACTTTAAATGAAAATGAGTTTGAGAGCCGTTCGATTACTTTGTTGCAATTAAACTGGTTAGTGCGTTTTAGTGCATATATTTTGGGTATACAAAAGTGTTTTGTATGAGTGTTTTGTTGAGTGTGTAAAATTGTACTATATGTAATATATATTTCATTTTTATTTGTAGTGTTATCTCATATTTATTTTTAGCCTTTAGTTATACTGTTTTTTTGTGGTTGTTCTACTTAAAGTATATGTATTCGTTCATGCGTCAAAAAGACACGTGTTCTTTGTAATTGGTGTATAAGAAATATTCGTAGACTTAGTGTTTATAAATACAATGTATAAGTGTAATTATCAATACACACAGCAAGTGTTTAATACTGAATATACCAATGGAACGCATTGATAGTATAATAGTTATAATATATTATCAATTTGTGTGAGGGATTTCATC
>JAPDSC010070167.1:86360-121172 GCA_026290005.1 Latrodectus geometricus
TTCATCGCTTGATATCAGTCATAGTGATGAAATCCCTCACACAAATTATATCTATTAAAAACGAAACAATTTATTCAAAAATATTTTATTTCCTGAAATAAAAGTCATTTCAAAAATATACACATGCATATAGAATGAAACATAATTTATACAAACGTCTTAAAATAACGTTTAAAAATCATTATGGATTAGTTACACATAGACTATATTTACAATTACACAACAGCTATATTTTCCAGTAGACAAATTTCACTGGAGTTGAAAATATTAACATTTATAAACATTTATTGCTTATATATATTTGGTCCATATGTATATAGTAAAATAAATACAATGCATAAGATGATTATGCAGGTACTAATTATTTTTTATAGGAAAAAAATTTCTTAATAGCTTTGTCATTTAAAGGATTGTAGATTTCTTTTAAGCAATTGCATATTATATTACAGCAGCATTATAAGTCCAATAAAAAACAATTGAAAGTTATATAAAATATCTGACACATTTTGATGATGTAAAATAGAGGTAGATTAGCATTAAAAAAATACTATAAATAGTTAGGATATGAAAATCGATGCTTGCCACAATCAGACAAATAAATAGGTTTTTGCGGTTGCAATCCTGGCTTTTAATTCAGCAATGTGCAATGTGTTTTTCTTCTGTAAATTATGCTTTTAACGAATCTTCCCAGAGAAAAAATTTCTGCTGTGTTACATCAGTTGATCTGGGTGACCAAGAAGTACGGCCCAGTTCTTCTTTCTGTTAATTGGTCAACGCAGATGATAAAAATAGATACTCAAACAGGTAAAAGAAATATACTTTTAATAAATTGTGATAATATTTACAAAAGAAATACCTATTCCAAAAGAGGAAAAGAAATCGTCCACAAAAAAAGGTGGATATTAAAATAAATACACATATAAGATATTCTATCGACACATTATTTAAAATCTACATAATTTTATAAATAACTAATCAAAATATGTCAGATATTTTATAAGCACCTGAATGCTTACAAACCACACACAAGCGTACTAAAATGTCAATATTTACATATTTTGGTCAAATTGTCTTAAATAGAGTATCTACTCTGAGATCAACAGATGAAAAAGTTTTCCAAATTTACAATGGAGTCTGTTGAAACTTTTTATTTGGCATCAGGTAGAGCAACGGATGATGTGAAAAATAACTAGGAAGTTTACTTTCACAGAAAAGACGTCAATGAGAAAAGGAACAAACATGAAATGCAGCATGAATTCTGTTACAGACATGTCCGCATAATTTGTTGAGGTACATCACTCAGCCAATAATACTCTTCTTTCCCACCTCGTCTGGTTTTGACTGGGAGATCCAATCGCATCAATCCTTTCATGCTGTAAAAATAATAAAAAGACAGATTAGAAGTCTGAAGCAAAAGTACACTGGGTGGCAAGTTATTTTTGAAATCGGACATTGTGTTCCCAGTAAAGGTATCGAAGTTGACTAAAGTGGCTATGCATTATAGAATAGTATGTTTGAAGCTCCCCATAATAGAACAATTTGGAAGCGAGTGATCTTATATCGAAATTTAGGGGAGATGCAAGAAAAAAGTTTTAACGAAGCAGGAGTTAAGCACCAAATCACATTTTGAAATGTGGAGAGAAGAACATGTACAACAAGCACTGGATTTTCAAGCCTAATTCCAACTCAATATAGAGAAACCAGTGGAATGGAACAATTTATCTTCACTGTTTACATATATTATCAATGCTAAATATTCATTTCTTCAACTTATCTGGACTCTGGATTGAATCTTACACATTTCGTAATGTAACTGTGTTGAAATTCATCCACAAATTAATGCGGGCAGTAGATGTTCTTTTTTTTTCACATTCTGGGCAAGGTGATGTTACTAAGGGCATTAAATCCCAGTTGATCCACAACTTTGTAGTTGATGTTTTAGCCCATATTTTATTTGGTTTTACAGGAACGACAACTAATTTCAAAATACTACCTCTGAGGACGCTGAAAGGTTTTCCTTTTGTAGCATATAGCCACACATCGACTCCTTTTTAAGAACATAACTATCATTGTTCAAATATTGGCAGTTGAATTGTCCTTTAATACTATTGGTATTTGAAATTTAAAAATAATAGTTAAGAATTTTATATGTTTTATAATTTTCTTAACACTGATAAATATGAATTACTCATGATAGTAATACCAAATGAATTTGATTCATTCTATAATTGTACTAGTTGGAATTGGTATTTGAAATTTAAAAATAATAGTTATGAATTTTATGTTTTACAATTTTAGTAACACTGATAAATGTGAATTATTCATGATAGTAATACCAAATGAATTTGATTAATTCTATAATTGTACCAGTAGTAATTTGTTTCGTAACAGTAGTAACAGTTAAATTTGATTTGTTTCATAGTAATAGTAATAGTTTAGGAGTTTGATTTGTTTCATTAGCAGTTGATATATAAATTTGAATCATCATCATAGAATTGTAGTTGAATATGATTGGTACTATAATAATAGTGATCATGAGTTTGATTTGATTCATAATGTTAATAGTAATTGATAAATTTGAATTGACCATAATAGTAATAGCAGTTGCAATTGATTTGCTCTATAATAATAGTAGCAAAAGAAAATGATTACATATATAGCTCAATACTTACTATTCAAAAATTGAGTAATCAAATAATCAATCGAAAATTATTGGATCAGATCAAAATAATTTGGATCAGAAGATCAAAATTGATTGAAATCTTTACAATCGTGCAATATCGTAATTGATAACAATAACCAATACTTCTAATGTAATTATTCATTTGCTACTAGACAAAAAGTATACAATATACTTTCATTGTAGTGTTGAATACCTTATTTTATTGCTTTGATGGTTTTCCTATTCTTTATTTCTCATTTTACAGAGAATTGGTTATTCACATGGAATCATATCAACTGTCTTATCAGACGGGGACTCAGACAAATTAAAACTTTCTCGCAGAAGCAAACGGTGTCATCATTTTCATTCCCATAGCAAAATTACGCCTTATTAATTGAATCAAAAAATGATTTAAACATCTAATTCGCATGAAATTTGAACATTTTTCCTCAATTATCACAAAAATTTTATAGGTGATGGAATTTCGAATCCCACGAAGTTGGGCAAATTTACAGCAGATGGAGGTCATTGTCGCTAAATTTAATTTCCACCGTATACTCTTGTCTTCCAGAAGGATATTTTATAGAATCCTCTATATTTCTATAAAAAATATCCTTCTGGAAGACAAGAGTATATAGAGAAATATAGAGGAAATATGATGTATTCACGTATCTCACAAGTGTAAATTTTGAAACGCAATTTTAATGTCCTCTATGCAAAACACCTCCCAGAGCTCACTGTAACGTTGTAGAGGAAGGGACTAAGAGTTTTTGATTGAAAGGTTTCGACTTCAGTCCCAGCCATTAAGGAACAATGGATTTTTCGCTTCTGCTTTCTACATTCACATCTGTCAGGATGGGTTTTTGTGAGTTTTTTTTTCTCTCTTGGAACACATGAATATATTTCACTGAATAAGACAAGACTTCCCAGAAGAGAGAGAAATGACGATTGAACCACAGTTTTAGCTTGCTAAACTGTCCACTACACAACATCGAATAATTTCAATTCACATGTCAGTTAACTATGCCTGGGTTTGAGGCTGATTATTACAGTCCGTAGCTTGCTTGGTCACTGGATCACGATAAGGGATTGGACATAACATACTTGGTATTAAAAACATTATAAATGAGGTACTCAGAATATATCATTGTTGGTCAAACTTACTTGTGCCAAGATTCCGATGCAGAAAGGTTCAAGGAGGTCGAGAGTATTCGGGTAGTGCCCAGCACCATTGAAGGCCACGGTAGCATCTCTCCCTCCTTGCTCCAGCATCACGTCTATTCCTCCTGGATGCTGAAAGAAAAATCCTCATTGTAGCACAAGAGATAAATTTATACATTATGTAGAACAGTATTGGTATTTTTCAATTATTGACACTCTATTAGAATTTAGAGACAATTATTGAGATTGTCGACTTTTTCCGTTTTCCTGACAACCTTACTTCTATCCGTCTTAGGTTCATCGAGAATATCGTGGGATTTCAAAAACTCTCCGACTTAGCCAGTTCTGGTGTTTTAAATGCAACTTTTTTAAATTTCAATCTATTGGCTAGCAAAGCAGCAGCACCCACATAATTGTTATCAGTGGTCAAAACATCCTTACTAAAGAGCTTCCTTTAATAATATTCATTAAATCAAAAATTAATTTACTGGAGTGTACTTCAAAAAAAAGGTGACCAACTCACACTTTTCTTGGAGTATCCACCAATTATTTTACTATCAATCCATAACTAAATTTTTTTTTCATTTCCGGCTACTGTCCTTTCATTACTTTTTTTAAAATTTGTTTAAATTTTTCATTTTTAAGTAATATTATAAATATTTAGTATACATTAGAATTAATTATATTCACAATAAAAACGATGAAAATAAATTAAAAACTTTAATTTGAAATTTATGGTGTAACAAATTAACAATTTGTGTTTTCAATTTTACTTGTTTATTTTAAATTTTGATATCTTAATAAATTATGACATTATTAATTTATTTAATTTTTGTTACATTTTTATTTCTCGTTATTGAATGGATATTTGTACTTTATATATATATATATATATATATATATATATATATATATATATATATAATAAGAAATTGTGTATAATTAAAGGTAAATCAAAAATAGTTAATTTTATTTTAATACAAAGTAACTTATTTATATCATTTATTCTTTACTATTTCTATAATAAAATTTCTATTAATAATTTGAGTTTTTGACGAGAGAATGTGGTTAATTCATTTAATTTTATTTAAGTGTTAGATAAATATTTCTTTGAAAATAATATTTTTTCCAAAGAAGGAAAAAAGTATACAAGATCTTTTAAAAAAATTTCCTTCATAAGGAAGTGCATTGCAATTTTAAAGGTTTGTAGCTAAAGCATAAAAAACAGAATTTGGATTTGTGAAAAATGTCTCATTTAACGCATTCCTCAATATTATTCATAGTTGTTGAAACAGTGTAAAAGTATTATTGACTCTTATAAATTCATATATCCGGCAAAATTTCTTTTGTTAAAAATCCAGATCTTTTTATTTTACCAGTAATCTTTTGGATGTATTCCATTTCAGTGTATTTCTAAATCTAATTTCTATATTCACGTTTCAGTGCAATTTTCGTTATAAATCAGATTCTTTCGACGATTCTCGGAAACGTATACAGTTATCAACTTATTCTTTTCATTGCATGATACATTCGAAAGCAGAATATCTATTGAGAACAATAAAATTCAGTCTAATTTTAGATATGAAATTTTAGAACATAGATCCACTTGAACTTCTATTCTAAAATACTTGTCTTAATTATGGTCTCAATGTATTCATGATGAGTGAGAGAAAATCGATATGATATAAAGTGTATTTTTTAAATTGTAAAATAAATTATACTAAAAAGATTTCTGCTAATCTCAGTCTCCGATGAAATTCATAATGGAAGCAAATAAAATGGAACATACTTTGCTCAGGAAGGAAGTGACGTCATATACGTTGTCGCCAATAACCATCCAACAATCGTCCATGTCACAGTGGGCGGAGACATCAGACATCGTGTAAACTTTACGATAGAACAATCTCTTCAATACTTCTTTGGCTACCTCCATAGCTTTAGATTTTTTCTTCAGTTAGATATCCGAAAGAAATACTGAGAAATGTTTGGATATTTTATACCAGTTAATACTTTTTTTCAGCAGTCAGAGATTGATGAAACAATGCTCAGAAAAGTTCTGAAATATCTATCTTTTCAAAGTTTAAGGATTATTGATTCGAATAATCTTTCCGAAGAAACAAAAGAAGTCGAAGAAAAACTCTTTGGATCTTTGTGTAGAGAAAAAGAATGTAAGCTTTCACCACAGGAGCACATTCAATTCTTTCAACCTCTTCAATGATTGTGGTCAATGGCTAGGGTAGAAATCTGTTGAAAGATACGCAAATTATAATTTACACAATTTTTAAAAGACATCATTATTCTGAATTAGCAATATAAAGACTTAACAACTCAAAAATATAAATTCTCTCTTTCAAACATTTCTTTAATAAGTAATATACACTACTGGCCATTAAAACTGCTGCACCAAGAAGGCAACATGCTACAGACGTGAAATTTATACGAAATGAAGAAGGTGCTGTGATATGCAAATGTTTAGCTATTCAGCGCATTCAGACAAAGCAGGCGCCAGTAGCGACACCTACATTGTGTTTAAATGAGGAAATTGTTCAGCCGGTTCCTCATACACAAATTGCATTTGAACGTTGTTGCCTGGTGAAAAGTTGTTGTGATGCCTCGTGTAAGAAGGAGAAATGTGTACCAGCACGTTTCTGACTTTGATAAAGGTCGAATTGTAGCGTACCGGGATTGCGGTTTATCTTATCGCAGTATTACTGCTCGCGTCGGTCGAGATCCAATAACTGTTAGCAGAATATGGAATCGATGGGTTCAGGACGGTAATACGGAACGCCATGCGGGATCTCAACGGCCACCAATCACTAGCAGCCGAGGAAACAGGCATATTATCCGCATGGCCGTAATGGATCATGCAACCACGTCACGAGCCGTAAGTCCTTGTTACGGAACATGTTCGGCTACTGCCCTGGTTAGCACGTTCTCCAGATCTTTCACCAATAGAAAACGTCTGGTCAATGGTTGCCGAGCGACTGGCTCGTCACCAAACGCCAGTCAGTACGGTTGATGAACTGTGGCATCGTGTTGAAGCTGCATGGGCATCTGTACCCGTACATGCAATCCAATCTCTGTTTAACTCAATGCCCAGGCGTATAACCGCTGTTATTACTGCCAGAGGTGGTTGTTCTGGATACTGATTTCTCAGGATATATCCAGCCAAATGTTTTGAAAATTTAATCACTTGTTATTTCTAGTATGATATATTTGTCCAATAAATATCATTCTGTTATCTGCATTTCTTCCTGGTGTAGCAATTTTAATGGACAGTAGTGTAGTTTCATAAGTAAAAGCTGTTTTTTACAACACTTTTAAAAGATTTTATATTTTGTAATAGATATTTGAGATACTTTATTTTAATTTTAGTATAAATTTACGCTAAAACGAAATAAAATTTTTGTGTAAACGAATAATTCCCACATCCATGAAGAATTTATCATTCAGATAATGCAACAAGCTTCTGAAACAAATATGCAAATCATTTTTAGATTTAAGATTCATTTTTTAAGATGATTAAGAATCTGTCTCTGCACATGATCAGAGTAAATTCGCTTATAAACTGTCAATAATGACAGTTTCTGTTTCTTAGAGCAGCATATTTACGTATTTATTAAGAAAAAAATTCATTTAATACATGGAACATGTGTGTGTGTTGAAATTTTGTAAATAATCATTTTTCATTCAAATTTGTTTCCGAATTACGGGTGAATTGGTGAAATCCTTTTAGAAACGGCCATTGGTGGAACAATTCTTTCTCTCTCTGCCTCTAACGGCCGTATTCACCAAACACGGGTTAACTTGAGTGTAGCCTATCTCGGATATAACTTAACTCTAACATGACTCGCCGATTCTTATACACGAAGCAGGGAAATCCCCATGTAAAACAACTTTGGAGTTAACCGAACACGACATGTAAGACGGCTTCTGATTGGCTAGCAAAAAATGTAAACAAAGCTTCGTATTTTAGCGGGAAAGTGTTTTGTCAAGATGGACAAAAGATTAAATTTTACACCGTTAGAAAGTTTCAAAATAATTTTGCCTACTTTCATACCCACATCTCGCTCTTCTTTCCATTAATTCAAGATTTTGCAAATCTTGCACATCAATGTCAACAAACATATCGCTTAAGTCCGCCATTGTTTGCTGACTCGGCATTAACACTCCGAAATCGTAGGGTTATTTTAGGGATCCATATAGGCGACTTAATCGCTGTTTTAGTCGTGGTGAATAACGTTTCATGACTAAACTCGCCCTTTACCCTGAAACCTCGTTTAACTCTGGTTGGTGAATACGGCCGTTAATGTTTTGAAGGAATGCAAATAAAAAATATATTTATTGTTCGTAGATAGTATGGAACTAAATTTGCAAGCAATTCTGCGCCTACAAGGACTCGAAATTAGTAGAAACTTTTGTTGCCGCTGGTTATCAAATCTTAAAATTAGGGTAAATATCAGTTCAACATTCTTTAGGTTTAATTTCCTCTCCTAAAGTATTTGTTGGGATACGGAATCAGCCCAAAATGTAGACCGATCGATTATCCTCATGAGGTAAAGTGGCTAGTAGTGAGTGATAAGTAAACAAGATTATCTATCTATGTATATATATACATATATATATGTGTTTGTGTGTGAGAGAGAGAGATTCAAAATTGAAACAAAGTTAATTATACTATTAGTCTTATACCTTTTCAATTTGACAAAAAGTGTGATGTTTGCTTTGCTGAACGGTAATAAATCAGTCAGAACTTCGCTTAATTAGGCACATTTGTTGGCTGGTGGTGAGACAAATAGAAAATATGGCGCTTTTTTTTCTTTTTGATTTTCAATCCTCATAATAATGAAGGGATCTTATACAAAGGTCACCTCAAATGATGCCAAAACCAGTGAAGCAAAAATACAACAAAAAGGAGGCTATCGGGAGAGCTGCCAAAGTATTTGCAGCCCAATTTCCCTCGTGTCAAGTGGTTGGAAAACAATGCTCGGAGGCACTACCTCCCAAAGAGGACATGTCGCGACCGAAATAGAAGCGCCTTTCTCTCAAAAAGTTTAAAGTTAGACGCCGTCAGAAGGGGAATCTCACTTTGCTATGAAAAACCCTAACTGAATTCTTCGAAGGAGATTTCCTCCGGCACAAAAATCTCCTTCAAATAGAATTATACACTTGAAATGTGGGGCGAAGTTGGAAACAAACAGTTTGAATTCTCCATTCTCAAACTGGAATCTAGAAATTTACTATTCTACTCTGAAGGAACAGTCAAAAAGGAAATATTGATTGGCATAAATCAAAAATAAATATGCTGAGATCAATATTTGAAAATAATTTGTTATGACTTTAAACATCATTAAATCACCTAAGACATGAACACTTAAATACGAAAAGTTTTTGGATCCTTTAGTGAGGTTATCAATCTAGCATCTATAAAGTAGAGGTTTTAATTATTTTTCTGACTCGATACTATCATATCGATTATCATTGTATATCTTCATTAACTATCGATTTAAATATCTGAACTGGTATGGAATGAAACAGAAAATCAGAAACCATAGTGTGAATATCTTACCATTTGAATTTAGTTCAAACTATGGAAGAGATATAATAAACATATTTACGGATTGAATGTGGGAAGATTAAAATCTCTACTTTGCACATGACATGGAATGTGCATTTCATTTGCTACCAGAACATTTTTACATTGATTCACTATTTAAACGTGTGTTTAAAGTGTATTAAAGACAGTAAAATGCTACAAATTAAATAATAATAAAATGAATATTATTGGAGATTGATATAAATTAGAATAAATATATAAAATATGCAAACATTTTATATTTATGGTTTTGTATTAAGATAGCTCTTAGAAAACAAAATACATGCAAATTTGAATTAGAAGAGCATAAATCAATCAAAATGTGGTACAATTATTATACAGGGTGCTTCAAAAAAATGTATACACACTTTAAACTATTGTAGTTTTCCCGCTCTACAAGGCTAATGTTATATTTCTTCGCCAGGTGCCAGCATAATCGTCCCTCTATGTTATATTATCAGTTGGAATTTGTAATATCAACATGGGGGACGTACGTTTGAGTTTTGAAGAACGTAAGCAGGTTATTAAGTGGTACTGGAAGTTTGAGAATGTAAATGAAGTTCAAAGACAGTGGAGAAGGGAGTATGATACAGAACCACCTTCAAGATTAACAATTACACGCATACGAGACAAATTCGAAGTTCATGGAACAGTGTGTGATATGTACAGAATCAGTGGTGACTCGTACTCAGAATTGTATTGATGCTGCAGGTCACCAATTTGAACAGTATTAACATTTGTTATTTATGTTTCATTTACATTGGACTTTCAGCTTTCTATTTTCCTGAAATTTAACTTTGTAGAACAGTAAATAAATTTTCTATGGAAGTTCAAAGTGTGTATACATTTTTTTGAAGCACCCTGTATATTAGAAAAAATTATATTTTAAGCGATAATTTCAAAAATTATAATTTAGACGGTTAGGATAAGTTAGATATTTTGTTGCAATATGTTTTTGGCTTATTATTTCCACCGAATGCAGCCACATAACATGGTCAACTACCATGAAATTTTGAGTCCCGACAAGCAACGAAGTTCTCATCTGAGTTGTCATTTTCTTCTTAATGGCAGCGAAGAGACAGAACTATATGGAACATTTAATTAACATAGATCTCTTATCATAATTATCTTCGGCTCAGTCAGGAATCGAATGCATTGTTCCCTGGACGCGAGTTTGACGATTTTTTATAATAAAACTACTTACAGCTCAATTCATACCAAACCTTAGAATTTAACACTAAACAACTAAAAATTATAAATTGCTTTATATGTATTTTTTATGTTTTAACTAATTAATTAATGTAACAAATATAATGAAAAATTATGTACAAAATAAAATTTATTCTTGCACAAGTACGTGTATAGCACAAACCTTTGATTTGCTTTTGATCAATATGATGACTTTCGCATGAAAGTTCAAATTAATACAATAAATAGTCTAAAACTTATATATATTCAAACTCTGGCACACTGAGTTTTCAAGTATATTACTTAATTTGATATTTTTAAAGTTCATTAAAAATGTTTTGATATAAATTATTATTCTGGATTTTAAAAATAAAAAATATTTGATATTTTTAATATTTCTTATGTGCCTATACGTAAAAAACTTATAAAAAGTTTTTTAATTTTTTATTACATATAATTATTTTAATTCTTTATTTTGTTGTAATCAATGAAAATATGTATCATATTTAACGCATGCTTTTATAAATTGTTTCAAAAACAATAAAAGTCTTCAGAAAATTCATTTCGATTTTAAACATACGAGGAATATTTCATAACAATATTTTGCATGTAAGTTAAATTAATTGGCTGTACTAAATTTCATAAAAATATATTAATTAGTACCCAAAATTAAAATTTAAGCTTCTATTTAAGACAAAGTATATTGAAAGAATATTTAATAATCGAATCAGTCAAATTTTATCCTTTTACAATAATATTTCAAATCAAAATTTGTACAGTTTATATTACAAATATTTTTACAGCAAGAAATATTAGTATCGTGTTGTTTAAAACTATTAGAATGTATAACAAACTAAATTTCTGCTTGGAGTAAACTAATCCTTTATAATAATTTAAATTAAAATGATATTTTGACAGCAAATGTGAGATATTACACAGCAATGATTATATTATAATGTGAAGCAAAATGTTTTAATACACATTTTAGTGGAAATATCTATGAATAATAAAGTGAAATTATATTTAGAAACATTAGAAATGTTCTGTTTAGTTACTCTCAGTACAAATAATGTATTTCAAAATGCAATATTTTATATTAGTAAAATTTGTTGATTAATCAATAGGAATCATAGTTAATATAGCCAGATCGTTCCATAAGCGTCCAATGTGCCTCCCCTTGAGATTTGCATAATGTGGTCTAGATTGCAGGGTGCCACCTCAGGTGTTGACCTCATCATTCATTCATGGTTCACGATTAAAGACAATTGGTTGTGTTCAGAGACTTTGATCGGCAGATAGGTTAGGTTATGACGGACATTTTTGGAACTCTGTGCTAATATGCTTGTAGCTCACATTGAAGACGATAACTGGAGATGATATTTCCCCCTTTTTTTATAATTAAACACACGTGCCATAGGTACCAGTTTATAGGATACCTATGGCATAGGTACGTATAAACATATAAACAGGTACATGCCATAGGTACATATAAATGGGTACATGCCATAGGTACCCGTTTATAGAATACCTATGGCATGTGTGTTTAATTATAATAGTAGGGAATACCACACTCCATTCATACAAGGAAAGGATAAAGACAGAAGAGAGAGAAATTACATCCATGCTCGAACTGGGACTCGAACCCAGGACCTCCCTATCCGCAGTCAGACACGCTGATCACTAGACAGAGTAGGTGGCTGATTGGTAGATAGGCCGGAGAAACAACCCGCAATAACCAAACTTATTCCAATTCTACATAGCAAAATTAAATACTAAATAAATATTATATGATCCGAATAAAATAAAATGAATTTCTCTTTCAAAATTTTTGATTTATATCTTATTTTACGGCCATTTTTTTTTTATCTCTGCGGCTTAGTGGACCGTAAAGTGAACTTTAAGCTATTGCAAGCATTCGCCCCAAAGAGGAAATGAGATCCTCGCACAATTGAACTGAATACTCAAAGCATCTGAATAACATGCATACATAATTATGTGGTAAAAGTCTGGAATCTATTTAGTTAATTTGATCATCCCAAACTTCTAGTCACTTTGAACAATGGACCTAGTGACGTAGTCGACACCCGAGCTACTACATTCTCTTCCAGACCATACATACAGAGGAGAAGTAGACCTAAGGATTATTTGATGTACACACACCCTCACAGCATGACTGCTTCTGACAGATAAAATGAGATATCATGATTTATTGATTAATCACCTTGAGTTTAGTTGTGAAAAGTGCGATATAATAAAGGAGTATGTATTGAAAAACAGAAACGAAACTTGAAAAAATTGAGGACAACCGCAACTAGAGGACATGGACAGAACAACAAATGATACAGCCTATTCAGTTGTTGCTTTAGTTGGGGTGTCTTAATCTTATTGAAAAAAATTTCAATTACACTTCCTTAATTCGTGATAAAAATTTCTTTCATTTTATCCACGTTTTTTGTGTTTTACACATTCATAAAGTAAGTATATAAGCACATCTATTTATGTATAATCTAGTTAAAAAAATAATGTCCGAAATTTCTCTCGGAAAGCATTTTGAGAAATATTTAGCAGTGGAAAATGCAATGCTAACAATTAAGTTAATGTATTCGCGATAGAAAAAAATTTCCTTCTCCAATCCAAAGAATGCCTTCGATGGCAAAATCTTTGAGATAAGGTAGAAATAACATTAACGGACCCTGTCTAAGCTCGTCATGCTAAGAGAAACTTATAGAATTCAATAAGGTCCCTCTTTTGGCTTGGTGTGACGTTGAAGGTTCCAGCTCAAGTGTCAACTCCGTCATTTGAACATGATTTATGAAATTAGCAAATCAAATAAATTTTATTAACTTTTAGAATAATTATATGATATAAAAATATGTGAAAATAGTATTTTATTTTCATTATGTGATAAAAATAATTTTATATATTATTATTACCTAACCCAATATATAAATAGGTCTTATATTGAGTAATGTTGTTATATCTACACATATAATATCTGAATAATGTGATATAAAATAAATTATATATTATTTCATAATGCAATTGTTGTGGCTAATTTAATTTTTTTTTAAAAAAAAAAGGTTTTAAATTTGTTAATTTGATGCAATTTTGTAGACAAATCAAAGCGTCCTGCGCATCCAAATAACTCATCTAAAGCTGTTTTTGAGTGTGCTGTACTTATTAAAATAGTAAAAAAAGAAATTGCGTCTTTTTCTTTAATCTACTTTTCATAAACCGGTAGCGTGATCTAAATTAAGAAAAAGAAGAACCTACGTAAAACGCTCTACGACTAGAGGCGGCATAGGGAAAAAAAAAAACTACATGTGTCCCATGCCTACTTACTAGTTACCCCCTTATTTTCTTCGCCAAGGCCGCAGTCATCCTTAAAATAGGAACTAAAGTGCAGAGTCAGATTTTCCCTTCCTCTTGTGCCTGGATTCTGGGGCAGTGGCGAAGTTGCATCTATTAGACCTGAAGTCGGAGCTCCAAGAGGATTCCAGCTGCGCTCGCGCTCGCTAACGAAACGAAATCGACTATTCTTGTAAAATTAAAAAACACAGCTGAAAGATGGTGGACGTGTCCTACAGATGGAGGAAACCTCTCTTGCTAATGTACAACGACAACTACAGGTACGGCACGAACCTGTACGTTCCAGTCGTCAACTCACTGGACCACCGCACCCGTGACTATCCGATCATCCCCCAGTACGTTCCACCCACGCCTGCACCCCTGCCGAAGGTTCCACTAGCACAGTACGACCTGTACGCCCCGGTGTCTTACGGATACGGAAGGAGCCTTCTCAAGCCCCGGAATACCGAGGTACCTACCAAAAGTCGCATATCCAGCAGGTACTTTCCTATCTACCACGGCATGGACTTTCCATTTTAACCACCCAACCACTAGCTGTCTTAACCTCGGTGACATTTCCTGGGAAGAGAGATTTCCTGTTATTTTTTCGGGATGTTCTCCGAAAAAGCCCTTTTTAACGTCCGTCCCTTACGGCAAGAGTTACTGTGTGGCATGAACAGAACCTTTTAGTCTCTCCCAAAAGACTTTCTTCCCACCTCTGTGGACAGTGCCTGAAGAAATCGCCACGTTCTGAACGAGGCATTTTTGTTCTTGTGACTGGTTCCTGTTCTTTTAGAATATCTTGTTCTTGACACTGATTCTTGTTCTTTTAGAACTGAACGAGACCCTGTCATCTGATTGATTCTTGTTCTCTTAGAATATTAAAAGTTGCGAATTGTGTTTAGTCACCCACACACATAAAAACATCCTCAAGCAAAAATCCTGATTAGACCAAGTCCTTTAGTCTCCCCAAAAGACTTTTATCCATTCAACCTTCCAAGAAAACCCTCAAGAAGTCTTGTGACTGATTCCTGTTCTTTGAGAATGTTCTGAAGGGAGCATTCTTGTTTTTGTAACTGATTCCTGTTCTTTTAAAATGTTCTGAATGAGACCTATTCTTTCAGCATATTCAAAATTGAAATTTGTGTTTAGGTATATCCATAACAGTAAAATAACTCTTCAGACATTTGAATTAAAAAAAGATTTGATTTTTAATTCCATGTGAATGTCGAACATTTTCTGTTCGATTCAGCACGAATTGTGGGTCTCATTCTATTTACGTACCTTCACTGCCACAAATGTTTTATGTGTATTTTTTTCGAACTATTTTATGTTCATACTCACATTCTCTTGTGACGTTTCTTTTGTGCATGTACTCTTTTTTCTTCATCACTCGTTGCGCAGACTGTCTTTTTTTTTTCAATTGTAAATTCCTTCAATTATTGTTGCCAAAAATTAATGAAATGTGTATTTGCTCTGTACAAAGATAAGTTAATAATCACAAATTTAATGAAAATAAAGAAGTGTATTTATTTTAAGACTAGTATTTTTGTAACAAAATATATGTAATGTCAATATTAAACGAGTCTATGTAGTGATGTATATTTTTATAATCTATATTTTTTTAACAAAATTTTTAATTTTGTAATAATTATAAATATTGGTTTCTATAGCACATAGTGAAATCCATCATCACAATAATTCAATTTTCTTTTCAATGTATGTTAAATTCTTTAATAGAAACTTCCTTTTTTTACACCAAATTAAGGACACAGATTTACAAAAAATCCTTTATTATATTTATAAATCCCATCAGACACTTAATTTAACGTACACATTTTATATTTATTTAAAATTTGAGACTAATTTCTATTTAAAATGGAAAAATACATCAAATAAATGAATTTTTAATGTTAACCTAATTCTGTGTACACCGTAGTAGCAATTGTTTTACTCAATTAAGTACTTTAAGATATATTTTATACTTACTACATGGTGTTTATATTTCTAAATTCCATTTAATGACTTAATTCTTTATGGATTTATACAGGGATAATTTTTCAGAAAATTGAAGATTATAAATTAATTTTTGTTAAATTTATAAGTTTGTATTTTCTAACTGCTGTAATTTTTATTTATAATTTCATATTCTTTTTAAAATAAGTATACACAACAGAAAATCTTTTAGCGATAAATTTGAAATAGTAATAAGTGACTGAATTTAGTGGTAAAAAATTGAAATTTAAGTACATAAATTTATCTACAAAATTATGTATACAAGTGTAACTTATTTATAACTATGATTTAAAAGACAAATTTTTCAGTCTTATTTATAATTGAATTTAAGAATTAGCGATTATAACTTTATTTAGTATGAGAAAACATTCAGTTGTGTTTAAAAATAAAACACAATTTATTTGATATTAAATAGCATTAACATAAATATCTTTGTATTTTTCCAATTTCAAAAAAAGTAGACTATTTTTTATGCTTCATTAGAAGGACATAATTATGTTTCCTATAAATCTTATACATTACGTCACATAGTATACAATTTTATTATTTAACTATAAAATAAAAAAATGGGATTAAGGGTATAAAAAATTGTATATTTTTATTTGCTCGAAAAATCTGTTGATTGTCATTGCCAAATGTTCAACAGTTCAACATTTTTATTATGAAAAAAGATAATCTTATAATAATTAAAAAATATTCATAAGAAGCAACGTAATTTGTAGCATTTGAAATTCGTTATGTGTAAAACCATTTTTATAAAAGAAATAATAATTTTATTCTTTTTTATTTATACATAACTTTCAGTTATTTCCGCGTGTCATAATAATATATTAATTAACATTGAAACCACGAAACATAAAAACTATATTAATTAACATTGATATTTCATAAATTAACATTAATTACATTAATTAACATTAATTAACATTGATATTGATTGTTATGATTACTATATAATAATAATATATTCATAATATTTTCTTATAGTATTATTATCCTCTGGAAATCAAAATAAATATTTCCTAGCAAGAAAATGCCAACATGCCATTCTCATGCTAGGACAGTACGTAAATATTAATGAATGATTGTATCTGTGTATTAGTATCCTAATTTTAACAGTACCATTCAATATGGGTTTTTTATTCAGTTAAAAATAAAATATAATACATTAAAAATATATTATTTAAATTAAAAAAGTACCAGTTGGTAGTAAATTAATTTTAGCTCCTCAAGGCAGATTTTTATTAAAAAAAGGTAACAATGATAAAATAATTGACAATAGAATTTTGATGCCTTTCGCCCTCAATAGTAGTATAATTTATTAATAATTATTTTTGGATTTAAAAATTCAATAATCGTTTAACGACAAATTAATTAAATAAAAATATTGATTTCTAATTAATTAATAAAATATAATTATTTCGAGTGAAAATGTGCTTTGGCTTTTGGGTTCTTGGCGCGTTTTCAAAAACGCAGATGCCATGGCGAAAATTATACCGTTATTTCAAAGTGAAACTTATTTAGAGACCAATGAAAAGGCTAAAACAAAAGATTAATTAATGAGCTTGCGCGAAAAAGCCCTCGCGAGTTGGTGAGGAAAGGGACCTAAACCGCAACCTTAACCTTATTTCAAAATTATGACAGATAGCTTTTAAAATTCCAATATTTTTTTATTATATATATATATATATATATATATATATATATACCTTTGTTTTTATGATGTCTAACTGTCATATACTTAACAAATTTGAATTACTGAAGGAAATTTAAATTACTGTTTTGAAATTTAATTTACTCGAATTTTATATCTAAAAATTAGTTAGTAGGTAACAACTTTTACTTAGGGAAGTATAGAAAGATAAATTAAGCAAATATAGTTCTAAAATTAATTTAAAGGACAAGTGGAATGTTTTTTGTGTCAGCTGATTTTGACTCATGGGTTATTGATTTAAGAACACGGCGTGATTTTTAAATCCGATTACTTTTATGAGTTTCTGTGATTGTAAAATTTAAAAATCTCTGTGATATTTAATTCTACTAATTTCCCAAGGTTTGATAAACTGTTTCGTCTTTTGTAAAAATTGCTGTTTTATTTATTTTGGCAACTTAAATATCGAGATTCCTTGAGAAGGGCCAATAAATATGAACATACAATCAATTACGAGATTTATTTATTTCTCTAATTTAATATCAAAATTGATATTTTCTTACTAACGAGACTAAATTCAGATATAGCAATATCCTCTTTATTTATAGATAAGCTCTAATATTGATTTTTTTAAATACAAATAAAATCGAAACTAACTTTGCAAAACGTTATTATGATAGAGAAAACTGGCTTTTTCATATGATCCTCTGAATAATATTAAATATTAGTAAAATATTTATCAACAGTTTTGTTGAAATCACCAAGAATAAGATACTAAAAATATTAAGCTCGAACTATTACTTGTTTTAATCTGTTTACACCGGAAACTCAGTTAAAAATGGTCACGTCTCTGAAAAATTGTTGAATTAAAGTTCTAATTTACAAAATAATAAAAACAACTAAATGAATTCCTTAAAAAATATACAGTTGTTTCACCTCAAAGATGAAATTTATAAAATGTCATTTCAAATATATGTATAGAGATTGCAAAATAGCAATTATATATCATCGCATTATTGATTACCTCACAATTGAAAATATTTGCAACCCCTTTTACACCATTCAGCGCATTTTATTTCCCAGGAAGGTTTTTTTAATTAGGCATTATATTCACGTCTCCTTTAAGAGAAAGCTTGAAATCACCTTGGCAACCACTCTCATGTTATGTATGAAGGAAATGGAAACAAAACACCCTTTTCGCATTGATCAACAGGTACTTAATCCTCCGAAGATCACGATTCTATCAAAAAGTTAGGGTGAAATCAAATTTCATCACTGATTTCTGCACGCCCATTGATCTGGGGTGTTTTTTGGGAGTTTTCAGAGTTTTCTCCTTTGCGACACGTGAGTGCGGTCAACTATTTTTGAAATATTCTCCGGTATGGTACTGTTCGGGAGTATTATAAAGACTTTAGTATAGTTTTAAACTGTTATGTAGCCCTCGGTAAGTAGTGTAAAAAACATCCATCATCGTTGCTCTTTCAAGCTCGGGTCACAACTTTCACTCTATAGAGAGTGGTCATAAGTTGACCCTTTTACATCGATTAAAAGTGATTTCAGTGTACCACAATCATCATAAATGGCTGACTTATTATGATATATAAAAAATTTCAAACATATTTATAATTTTTTAGAATTAATCATTAAATTGTTTGATAAATTAAAGACAATGCTTAGTGTTGTGCTTTTGTTTCATTAACCATCTTTTAAATTTACGATTTCTGCCATATGACTTTGTTAAAAATAGCCAACTACTCTACAAATTTGAGCCACTGTCTATGCATTACGTGAGTTAGCATTGATTATTTAAACTTTCATATCATACAATGGGAGGGAGATATTCTACTAACTTCTTAAGTGCTTTCTTTCCTCACAGCGCAAACATGTTTGCTTGTGTGTAGTATCGAACCAGCTACTTTCCAAATAAGAACGAAATGTTTATTTGAGGACTATTACAAGTCAACAATCCTAAAACCAACTAATACAATGGAGATCTAAAACCAATAGTAAAACTAGTTTTTATACTATTGGTAAATAAATATTTTAGAATTTTAATGGATAAAAACTGTATCTCATGTAGCATTTCCTCAGTTAATAGTATTTTTTGTCTCATTAAAAATATAAATAGAATAAAAAATAATGAAAATATACACATTACCATTCATGCTAAGGACCTAATTTAGAGAGGTAATTAAGTCATATGCATTACCATATTTAAATTTAGGTTTGATTATAGTCACCCTTTCAATTAAGCAAAACTAAAGATTGATTGATTGATTATGATTGATTACTACTCATCAGTATCTAAAAAATTAAACATATAGATTATTAAAATTATTAAATATTTTTGGAAAGTTTTAGTACAAATATATAATAATTTTTCTTATGTACTAACAATAATAATTTTTAATAAGAAAAAATATAAATATATAATAATTTTTCTTATATGTTAGTAATAACTTTTAATTTTTTGAGCAAGAAAAAATATTTTGATAATTTTCAGTGAAATTTAAGTAAAAATTCTACCTGATACGGTCAGCTGAGTTAAATGAAGTTTTCAGACAACGAAACTACATATTATCAATAAGATACGATAGCGTTGTTACATAACAAAAGATGGTGTGTTTGATACCATGGTCTTCTATCATTTGGTTCTTTTACAGATCCACTTCATGGCGTAGTAAAAATTTAAAATCCAGTTATAAATTCAGTAAGGACTAAAGTAGTCATCCAGCAAAGGTAAAAGTTAATTTCTGCATCAACTTGTTGTTACAGTTTGGTCTAAAATTTCGTTGCTGTTTATTACGGTGGTCGTTGTTATGGTAACAGTAGACGTCAAAAATAAGATACTGGAAATGCATTGCGACAACAAACGATGCACGTTTTGGCTGGATCTGAAAAATTCCAAAATTCCATCTTTTTTAAATTCATGACAGTTAATTGAACAGTGCCCATATTTTTTCTTAAGAAGGTAGTCACGCAATCCTAATCGTCACTATGGTGTCCGGAAAGTAGCGAGATTAATACCAAACCCAGCCTAAGATTTTCGTGAGCCATAAGGCCTTGGGCACGTTATAAGTCATATTTGAACAAAGGTCACTTGGTTGATAAAGAAAAAAGTGCCAGCTGAGATAGCATATTAGATAGCCTAATATGTGCGCCACAATGAATTACTCAAACTTTTCTATAGCATAGACGCGATTATTTTTCTGCAAATTAAAAGTAAGTTACATTGGAAACAGCGACAAATGTGGGCTGATACTTTCATTTTTCAAACCAGATGTTAAAAAAAATCAAAATTTTCCCGTTTAATTGTTTTAAGCTTGAAACTATACTCTAGAATTCAACATACTAAATTAATGTTCTTGTTGTCGTCGTGTGCCAGACAGGCTGGCAATATGGGGTGCGCTGCTCCACTTTTCCAACTGAACCATATTTGGTGTGGAATCCGACTTCTTCAGTACACATATGCCATAGGTACCCGTTTATAGGGAAGGCAACCATTCACACACACACAAAGAAAGGACAAAGACAAGAAAGAGAGAGAGAGAGTACATCCATGCCCGAGTCAGGATTCGAACCCAGGTCCCACCCATCTGTAGTCAGGTACGCTAACCACTAGACAGGTTGGTCGGCTACTAAATTAATGAGTAATAAATTTGAAAATTATAAATATTCCATCATTATATGAATATATGTCATTAAATATGTTGTGTAGAATCTAACTCAAAACTAAACCGCCATTTTGATAGAAAAGCGTCAAATGAAAACTCTTAAATAGGAACTTTGTTGCATTTCTATCAATATTATCAAAAACATTTGTTATAAAAAAATTGCGTGAAAATATTTTTGGGAGAAATTTCTCCGCACATAAAAATGTTTCCAGTATTTTATTTTCTAATTCGTATTGCAATGCCCATAATCTAGCTTGTGTTATTTTCTCATCACTGACAAATAATAAAAATTCATAAAATATATTCGGGAAATTTTAAGTAGGTAAAGGTAGAACTTACATCAATGGTTCATCGGTCTCATATCTTGAATTCGATTCCAATCTCTGATAGTGGTTTTGCAGTGGTTTGTAATCTAATTTTTTATTTGGCTTAAGAACAAAATAAGATCTCTGAGTCTCTTTTCCCAGTAAAGAATATTAATTTCAAATTCGGAAAGAAATTAAATGAAAAACTGTATGATACAGTATAAAAGAAAAAGTATAACGGCTTAAAACTGGTGTATATCTCTTTTAAACATCAACATCATAATATTTTTTTTTAGAAGAATTTACTAAATAGTCTAATCTCTCCACGTGTGGTGAATGCTATCACATATAAAGGAAAACAAAGCATTCATTCAGGCAGATGTACAAGCAGAAACGTAACATTCCTCTCTTATAATTCAACTGTAACTAGAATCAAACCCAGAATCTTCTTTTCTGAATATTGTGGTCTCCTTATTAAGTCAATATGAACTTTTAAATACACAAAACTCTCCGTTTTTGCTGGATCTGAAAAATTTCAAAATTCTATCTTATATAAATTCATGACAGTTAATTGAACAGTGCCCATATTTTTTCAAGTATATAATATATCTTACGAGTATATAATGTTTGATTCGTTTTTCATATGCCACTTAAGTAAAAGGGGAGTTTTTGGCGCAAGTGCCATTGGCACTGGTTCATTTAACATCTGAGAAGTAAAATTTTGAAGTATATGATAAAAGAAATCAGGATGATTCACCATGCTAAAGAAATAAATCTATATTATGTAATAGATGGAGTGATTTGTTGAGTTCATACATAAAGAAGTGAAAAATTCTGGATTATTCTACTGGTTCACCAATAATTTCGCCGAATCAGTCACCTCGTCGCTTAGTATCAAAGTCAAGAGACCTGAACTGGTACCTTCATTTTTATAACAATCGATATTTATTTAAAAGGATGATACTCACAGTACAAGGACCATAGTGATCTTAATTAAGTGAAAGATACAAATTGTTAAAATTTTATCATGTAAAATAAAGAAATGCATGTCATCGCGTGCAGCACATGTAAGCACTTAGAGTCCCGTTTAATTGAGTTGCAGATGCTACCTCAAATGCAAATTTTTTCTGACATCTTTGAATGATATCGACAGTTTTATGTTCCCGCATTAATTTCAGAAAAAAATTTTGTTTTGGTTATTTTCCTAACTGTCGAATTTTTACTAAGAGCTTTTATTTGCTCAAATTTTCTTTCCTAAAGTATTTCTTCACTACTAACATTGTGGGATAACTGAAAATGACCCTGCTGACTTTTTGACGAAGAAAGTTGCAACAGACATTCACAGATCTCTGAATTGGTTTTCTTTCCGTTCAGTAAAACTACTAATTTTAAGAGAAGGCGTGCTGCTAGAATAAAGCAGAAGGCATTGTGTGATTCTACCAGTAGGCCTTGGGCTTTCCTGATTAAGGAGTCAGGGGGTTTTCCTAGAACTGCAAGTGTGGCACTTTTTCGTATTTCTGTAGGCGTATTTTTATCGCTTTGAACTTTGAAATTATCCCTTGTGTCCTTGGTGTAATGAAATCTTAGAGCTTATGATCTTAACTCAGGCACTGCACTTGCATTTTTCTGGTCTTTGAAATAAATCTATTACTACTAAGGGATTACACTTTTGTGGTTCGAATTTTCCATCGAATATTCAAAACTAAATGATATCTGAACCTGCTTCCCCAAAACAGAAGAGTATCTTTTTTTAAAAAAAAAAACAACACTAATGATTTCATTTGGAAAACAAACTTAATGTTCTAAAAGGAGAAAAGATACTTCAACTTGATGGGAGATACAATTTCTGGCTAGTTACCAAAAAAAGTATCTAAGTGAAACAGAGTTGAGAGCGAATTTTATTCTTTTTCTCTTTTTTTGTATGGTACCATTGTTTAATGCTCTACATTTTTTTTATAAGAAGTTTCTTCTGAATTAGACTGTCTCATATTTAGAAGTTTCTTTTTTCGTTCACCGAAAGACTTAAATGCTTAACACACGGAAGTCTTCTTAGCTGAAAGCATTTAAATATTTCGGTAAAAAAAAAAAAAAACTTCTAAGTATGAAACAGTTTAATTCAGTAAGCACTTCTTATTTCTTATAAAAAATTGATTTTATTTTTTATAAATTAGAATAAAAAAATTAAATAAAAAAAAATTTAACTTTTTTGTTTCAATATAAATTTTTTGGAGAGTATAACAGAATTTGAATAAAAGTAAGAACATTCTTGAAAAGTACCAAATTCTTAAAGGTCATAAATTTCTTGTGCGAAAATCAATTTATGCTCTTAAAGTAAGCTGTGGAAATGACATCTGTGCATAGAAGTAGTAAATGGCGAACAGCTGCATATCTTCACTGAAAATTCTTAGGGCATCAGTAATTAGTTTGTAAGATCATTTGCTGCTGACTTCGTTTCGAAATTATCACCAAAACATTCTTTGGTGACATTTTCTGACTTTATTTAATATAAATTTCATATATTGTGATGAAAATTTGAATTTCTTCAATTTAATTAAGCAAAAGTTAAAGTGCTCTGTTATCATAAAACTAAGACTTTTTTTTTTTTCCTACTAATTTATTCTTTGTATTCACTAGCATTTTACCATGTTAAGAACTTACTGATTAACGAACATACTGGCCTATAGCTCAAGGGTTTCTAGGTTCGATTTCTATTCAAGCGTAAATATTTACAGTTGCTCGGAATCTAATTTAGGTCCCAGAGAAATTAATTTTGAGGGCAATAAACATTTACTGTGGAGAAGAAACAAACAAATAAACCTATTAAAACTATTGTGATACTTTTCATAAATATATAATTGTTTGTTATGAAAATATTTTAAATCAGTAGATAAACATGCATTATTCTCAATAGTATCTTATAAAAAATTATTGTCTATCTCGTATTTCAATTTATGAGCATATCAGTACTTCATAGAAACTTATTTAATACATTGAAGGCGTATTTTATAAATTCACGGACAAAACCTATTACATCTATTGACCTGCATCCCATGAATTTAATAGCCCTCAAACTGAGTTAGTATCGTGGTCATTAGAATTCGAAGAATTTAATGCCATTGTAAAGGATACTTGAACAGTTTTGAGTCTTCACGTATAACTTTCTGAGAAGACCTCTCATAAATAGAGACTTTTATTCATGTGTCGCAAGCAAGGAAAAATGGAAGTCTCCCAAGCACTCACCCAGGTTTATAAATCTTATGCGTTGCCTTATTCCATTACAGAATTGAAGAGTACATTTAAATGAATTTAAAAATATACGTAATGCAGACATTCTAGCCCCCATGCATCGAGATTTTTAAGAAGTGAACAAATCTCTTTACGTGTCTCAAAGCTAAGATGTAATTTCTGTGCTGATATAAATCATGCATTGCATTCGGTTATAGAACAGGTAATAAGTCCTGTAAGCACCGCTTACCATGGTTGTAGATGGTTACAGTAATTAGGAATTTTCCAATTCTGTCTAAAATAAACAAGTACAAAGTCTTCCTCCCATCCCCCAAAAAATAATGATAAATTAAAATATAAGATAGCAAAATTCAATGCTGCATACTGGTAAATTTTGCGAGAAAAGTCATAGGTTTTGAATACTATTTCATTAATAAAGATTAACATAACGGCACTGCATCCACATCACAAAGTCCAAATTAAAAGGTAACAACTTAAAATCACTATAAAAGAGGTAAAATCCCTATTATAGAGACTTAAAATTACATGGACTAATAATTTAAAACTTAAAATTCCTATAAAAGGGTCACATTAGCTTGACATACAATAAGCAAATCGAGTTCCATACTCAAATAAGTTGAGGATCATCTTACTGTGAGGATCTATACTTACATTGAATATATTCAACTAGTTTAATGTCCTTTAATTTGTGTGATGAGCAAGTTTGGATAGGAGAATGCTAGCTCAAGTGATAAATCGTTATTTAAAAGAAGTATAAATTTAAGAATTGACCAGTTAGTTACATTTTGTGGGTTCAGGTGGCAAAATAAGCAGCCAAAATTTTAAAAGAAGTTAAACTAGCTTATTGTGAAATGTTTCTCTCAACAAAATTCCACAGTTTAAAAAAACATCCGATAGCAATCAATTGACGATGTTGACACCTGAACTCTTGGTCTCCTCTATTGGACTATTTTTTTTATTTCTAATGACAGGCAGCCTTGAGCAAGTATAGTACATTAGCCCATTTGCCACAACAAGGCCGGAAACTTCATCTCATTTTAATGTTACCCAGTGGGCACCTGTGAACTAAGTACGGAGGTACGAATAGCATCGCCCACGCCACACCACCACAAACCCGTTTATAGGCTGAGCCACATTTATCCATCATCTAAGGAAAGGATAAGAAACACAGAGAAAGAGAAAGTACATTCATGCCCGAGCTGGGATTCGAACCCAGGTCCGCAGTCAGTTACGCTAACCACTAGACAGGTTGGGTAGCTCTGTGGACTCTGTGGAACTCATAAACAACATAGATTTTCTAAGTACAATGATCTTCACTTAGGTTATTTATTGACCACAATCATTTTTCCAGATCCTTCACTCCATCAGGTTAGTGTAATTTCAACAAAATAAAAACAACTAAAAATACTCTTATTTATGAATAAAAAAAAAGATTACTAAAGACTTAAGACTTACTAAAGACTAAAGACTTATTTATGATAATAAGAGGTTGACAACATTATTTATTCAATATTAAAAATATGCGAAATTGAAGCAAAGTTTGAAAATGATGACATAAATGAAAATAATAAATCTAAAATTTTAAAATGAGAAATAAACTTATATTATTATTCTAAGCTAGAAAATTATATTTTGCACAAGAATATGTCATAGCTTAATACTGTCGCAATATTATCAAACCACAAAATGAGTCTCAAATCTCTCAATCCGTATCTTATAAATATTTATCTACGAAAGAAATCAAGTGAATGATCGCCATTAATTGAAAAAAACCAGTGAAAATAAATACACATGAAATATCCTTCTAAAATATTATTTTGAAAATTTGAATATATTCTAAGTAATTATAAGTTTCTTAAATAACATAGAAGCAGTTATTTTGCTTATTTCAATAAATACGAGTAACTGTACTCAATTCAAACACTAGTATAAAAATATTTTCTCAGCAATTAAAAAATCATACAATATTTTCCTTAAATATAACAAGCATATCTTTTTTCAAATTTGACAATGAAAGTAACTCAAAACCAAGAACCTAATTATTTTATTTTAGAATTTATAAGCATTAGAAAATCGTAGTAATAATTTTTACCAATAATTTTTTTGGGGCTGCAGCAAACGCGTATTTTTTCAGAAAAACATAATTAAAAATAATTTAATGCCTCTTATTTCAGTCGACAAAGATTATCCTTAAACTTTATATTTACGAAGAGTTTTTGCAACAATATATCACCTAAAAACAGTGACTATAAGGTAGAAATGTTTATGAGTCAGTTTTTAAAGAAGAAAATACAGTGATCAAAATTTAACCTCATCCTTGATTAATATCTGTGGGCAATTCGTTTTAGCGAATTTCATTTTCATGTGTTTATGTATGTTTCCTTGCAATTATTTAAATTAAAAAAAAAAAGCTTGTTTATAAACATTTGCAGCTTAAAAGTTAGTGATATTGCTTTGGTTCAACAGTTCGTAAACTCGAATTCCGTCTTGGGTTTTGATGTATTTAGTAATTGGGAATCCACATTAAACGGTAGGTTCCGGTATTATTAGCTACCGTGTACGATAACTGGTCGTTAAGAGACAAACGAATTTTTGGAGATGTTGGTATAGTTAGTGCTCGTTTAAAATTAGGTTAAACCATGAAATGGATTTGGTGGTAATTCTTTCTCACATTCGTTAAGGTGGATGCTTGAAAATTTTCAGATCTTCTTCTCTTGAAATATGTAAATACAATCCAATATGTATGAAATATTCTCCAGGAAAGCAATATATGACGAGTGTTCTAATGTTATATAAAGACTTTCAGCAGTTAAACTATCCGCTTCGTGGTGTATTATATTGATAAAGAGCATATTAGGCTTCTTTAAGATAAATCACGTGCTTCATGTAAAACATAATTGCACTTTATATGTCCACCATCATAGACATCTCAGAAAGATTTAATAATTAATTATTTTTTTAAAGAAAAAATCAATAAAAACGCTAGTCCTATATATTCTTACATATTAATGTTTAATTTTCATTATAGCTCTTATTAAAGATAATAATGGAATTTTTAGATTCTCTCTGTTACTTACCATTGACATGGATAATTTCAAGGAGCACAACTTTAAAACTTATTTAATTTTTTACTGAAATTGCTGTTCGGAAAAAATTATTTAGTTCTGTTCTATGATGAAGTGAAAAACGATTACATCACCCTTTGGCAGTAGCTTGGCGAAATAGAATCTGCAATTTTCTTTTTTCCTCTGGAGAAAACTTCTGGAACTAACTCTATTAGCAGGATGAAGGGAATATGTTGACAGTATGCTTAGCCAATAACAAAATTTTGTATCATGTACCAAAACATCTCCCTTCCCGTAATGTTCCTAATATATCTCGATAGGAATACTTTTTCTTGGTATTTAAAAATCATAAATTAAATTTTTTTACTGCTTTATAAATAATTAATTCAGGATACTGTAGTGATGTCACACCATTGTAATGATGCCATCGAGTGTGTGCACTCAGTGGCTCATTAATTCTTCGCAATTCGACTAGTCTCGTGCTAGTTGACGCGAGCTTTGTAATCAGACGATTTTGTAAGATGATGTTCTAAAGTTGTTGTTCGACATTATCCCCTGGAAAATAAGCATTATTATTTATAAGAAGTCTCAAATTAATTATTTAAAAGAACACACGCAACACTGAGTGCACACACTCGATGGCATCATTACAATGGTGTGACATCACTACAATAATATAAAAACTAATATTATTGTTTTTAAGCCTCTAAATATCTATAAAGCAATAAATATCAATTGGTGGATATTGAAGTAAATGTTACAAAATTTCAATAAATCTATATGTTATCGAACAATATAAACGAAATGTATAGATATAGTGATTTATATTATCTATATAAATCAATAAATCTATACATTTCCATTAAAGAAAAATATTGGTAATAATAAAAATCAAATAAGTCATATAAACGTATTGTATGATTTTATAAAATTTTATAATCTTCTAAATTAAAAAATTATAAAATTATTATAAGATAATATAATAAGAAAATATAAAATAAATAATATATAAATAGTAAGAAAAATGTAGAGAAACACACTCTTATATTATAGAAAAATAAAGAAAGCTTTAAAATATTTTTTTCTTAATTATGTGCAAAACTAAAAGAATATTAAATTATTTAAATGCTATTAATATTAAATTTAAATAAATTACGAAAACTTGTATGATCTTTCTAACTTCTTTCTTTAAACTATCTCCTAAATTCGCATAATTAAATATTTTATATATTATAATTAAATAATTTATGTTATCTTATTATTAAATAGTTACAAACACAAAATAATAAATTGTGTACAAATATTTTGATTATTTAATGTTGATAGAAAAATGTTTCTAAATAATTTGAATATTTATTATACTAAAATAAGCTATTTTGATGAATTTCTAGTATATATTGTTAAATATCCAAGCTGATAAATATGTTAATTATTTTTAGCATCTCTTACATATATAAATAAATTATTATTAAATAATAAGAAACATACTTTAATAAACAATGAAAAATAAAGACAAAACTGATTTTTGACAGCAAAAATTTATTTATTTAAATTTTTCTGGCTTATAAGGAATAAAAAAATGTATTAATAACTTGAGAGAAGAATTAACATCGTCAATTTTGCGAATAGATGAATTAGTTTTTTTAATATTTAATATGATACTATTCAAAACCTAGTAATAAAACCAATCTCATTTCAATGTAATTCAAAAAGCACTTGTTATATATCACATAACAAGGACTCAAAACTTTTATAAGCAATTAAATTTCGTACTTATTTTACAAACTTGTATTTTCTGATTCAAAATTAAGGACACAAACTATATATTTTTAAAAATATATTTTAGACTTGTGTGAGTCACTAGTGCAACACGGTACCTATTTATTAGGCATTAGAATTTCAGTTAGTAAACCTCAATTGTCAGGACAACAGGATATATACGATTGGAAGAATATCTATATACAATTAATTGTTACAAAAATACAGATAATTTGAGTGGCGTTATAGAATAATTTTTCTTATTAAGGGTATGTATTTCCAAAGCGTTAACATAATTCAGAACTCGTTTGTGATTATAAATACTTTTTTTTTTGGGGGGGGGGGGTATTTAAATTAAGAGAAATATTCGATTAAAATTAGATTTAATTCACTCTAATCTTCTGAAGGAATTAAAATCCAATTTTTAAGATTCATTGAGAGTTTTAAGAAGTAAAAGAATTGGAAATTCATTCCGTTTGAGTGGAATTCCACTAGACAATTTTGAAAATTTTTTGAGACTAGACGAAATTAGGTTAGAAGTCATAATTTTGGAAGAATCGAAAGAGTTACAAAAAAGTTCACAAATGACGAAATTACGCCACAGGATTTATGTGAAATTTGCCCCATTTTTCTATATACATTATTTTGTATTTAATATATTGAGTTTAAACCTTCTCAAATGTTTCAAAATACTTTATTTGCAGGGAGCCCAGCGACTGAGAGCGTAAAAGAAGCGGCGTCCGCAGCTCCTTGTACAGTCACCAATTAAGGTTGTCCAACCCTTACCACGCTCTGCAGCAACTTGTCAGAAGATTGCACTTTACAACTCCTGTCTACGGAATTCATTTTTGTATTCTTTCAGTGAGCGAATAAAGGGAAACAAAATCTGTCTGTTATAATTTTGGATTACAACTTATTTCCTAAATTTATGCAAGCGTGTCTTGAGTTTTAACACAATTTTCTCAAAACATTTCATGGTACTTTTCTGCTATCAGGATGGGAATGAAATATCGCTAGGTTCTCTCAGTATTTGGTAAACTATTTGGAGCATGAAAAAAAGCTAGTCAAACTGATATGTGTCACATGTAGAAAAATTCATGGAACGAATTACTGATATTCAAAATATTAAATATTTTGGTACTTTTATTGTCCATGATCGCCTTCAGATATCGCCATTAACTTTAAACTTTTGGTTGAAAACACGAACCATAAAAGTATATATCATTATGTTAAAAATTAAGCAAAAAGATAAAAAAATCTAAAATGTGTTGCTGAAAAAGAAAAATGTCTAAATGTTAGGTGATTTTTGAAACAGTTAGTGATAAATTTGTCCAGATGGCAAAAAAAGTACTAAAAATTTTAATTGAGAAAATAGAAAAAAGAAAATTTCGCTTAACAAATGAATATTAACTTTATTACATTAAATTGAAAATATTATATTCCAGATATCAGAAATAATTGGGTTTTAAGACACACTTTTCAATGCATTAACTTCATTAAATAAACATCCAATCACTTATGGGCTGGCATATATTTCAACAATATTTCATTTTCAGTTCAACATTTATTTTTCCAATTTTTCAGTTCCCATTTTTATATCCATGACAAATATTATCAGGAAATTAATTTTGCAAAGCAAAAATCTGGATAAGAAATGATAAATTCATAATCTTTTGGTGAATTTTGAAAAAGATATAACAAAGATTTTGGTAATACAAAAGTACCTGCCTCTTTATATAACATACTGATAAAAAATAGTCAGTCAAAATTACCATCACGAAAAAAAATAAAAATTGCCAAATTGTTAAGAAAAAAATCAACGAAACTTTTGAAAAAAGAGTTATGTTCTTCGTCTTACAGCAATATTACTTTGTATAAACCGTAAGTAATAATATGGTACATAAAACACACTTATTTTATTAAAATTCTTTACCAGTAGTAGTTTAAGTAACACAAAATGCTATGAAATTTCTATTTTCTTCGTTTATCACTATTTTTACTGAACAAACAGCATCAATTCAATTTTATGTCTTATTTGGGCGAAAAAGATTCGTGAAATGCTTAATCAAATTCAGGGTACTGTTGACACTCAAATATTTCATTTATTTTAAAGAAAACTGTAAAACTTTCCATGATCACTTATAACAAAACATAAAATTGAGCCAAATTTAAAATTTTTTCACTATATTACTTGATAAAAACTAATTTTGTTTCCAAAGCAAGGAATGTTGATAATTTCTTTTATAAAATGCATCATTAGATAAATTAAATTTTAACAAAAATTCCAAAAACATGTAAACTCGATGCTCAAACGAATAAGCTGTTTTCTGTGCAAAACGTAGTCCAGTAAAATATAGTGAGTTAGAGTTTATTATTCATAGGCTAGTATAAACTTACTTGTGCATAATTAAATAAGATGGTTTTATTAGAAACTTGTCAGAAGCAGAAGAATTTATATATTCTAGGATGACTTTCAAGTGATATTATGTTTTGTTAATTTATTTTACACATTTTTGAAAAGTATTTTATAGATTTTTAAAATATCAAACTAGAAAGCTGATAAAAATATAACTATTTCATGTGTGTTCCTTGTATATTTAGTCTATTTTTTTCTTATTAAAAGTTCAAAATTAAATCCACACATCAGGATGAATTCAAATATTGCCAAAATCCAAATGAATTTCATTATATTTCGTGCTTTAATAAATATTTCAGAACTTCTCTTCATTTAATATGCTTAGTGCATATTAAATGCATTTAATGTTTTGCAATATTTTATTTTGAATTATTGCATAGTCTGTCTTACACTGTAATCGTGCTTAGACTGGGTTGCCTAACAATCTGTTGAAACGACATCTAAATTCATTTTTCAACTATATATTTTTCAGCAATTTAATATCGAACACCAGAAAAAGGATATAAACAACAAATCAATCACTTAAGGAGAAACAGAATTTTGTCTAGATAAACTGAATAGTTTGTATGAAAAATAAAGCCAACCCAACACTTTAATTGCATTGTGTTCCTTATTTTATAAGTTCGTGAGTTGGATTACCACATCGGATGTGGATATTTATAGTGATTCAGATTCTACGTTCAATTGCAGATCTTGGTTGAAGTAGCTCCAGTGTGTGCAAAAAGTATGGTGGTAAAATGTTAAGCCATATACCACTCTAATCAGTAAAATTTAAAATTGATAAAATGGTTAATCAAAAACAGACTATTGTATTTGATGACGTAATTATATTACTTTAATAACACCCTCCTCTTGAAGGCCACTATGAAACCTGAATGTCATTTATAATGAAACCAGAAAGAAAATTTTGTATTCCTTGTGTGTGTGGTATGAAAAGCTATTTGCAAGACAATTTTACACACGAATATCTTTACATTCCTTTGTTTTCTATAGATATTTATTCGACAGAATATAAATATTAATAATTTCAATTTGACAAGAAGTTTGGTAAAACTTTTATTCATGCTTATTTATCTCTGTTTATATGATGCAAAATTTAGGGAAGAGAATTCCAAATGAATTTTTGACTCCGCTATTTGACAGTGGTTCAAAATTACGAGATGATATTCTGCGTTTAATGGTGATTACAAATGAGTCATCAGAAATTTTATTGAAATAATTTTCTAAGTCTGAGGTTGCCAGAAATGCCTTACAAAAAACAAACTTGGCAATTAGTCTACAACACGGTGTTAAAATTAATCTTATCTCACAAATCTAAATCATCATAAATATTCAGAATACAAATATATAGATTTGCAGGTAAATATATTTATATTTCTTTTAAATATGGTGTGTAAAGAGATTTCTCACAGTAGTATTTAATATATAATTGCTGTCGATAATTATTTTTTATCATTATAAGTAAGCAGAATTAATAAATAAGTGGTAGGATTTCCATTTCAAACGGAAAATATCATCACTAATTTATATTTCAAGGGAAGGGAGGGGCACACATACTATATCAGTGAATGGTGCGAAAGCTTAACATTTATAATTAATAACAATAAAATATACCAGTGAATGGCGATACAGCCTAAAATTCATGATTAATAATAAGAAAATATATCAGTGAATGGTACTAATGTTTAACATTTATGATTAGTAACAAAAAAAATAAAAACGATACTTTAAGGTTAAAAATTTTTTTTTAGTTTGAGTTATAAGTATTTTGTTTCATATTTATAGTTATGTACACAATACTTAAAAAACAGTAATATATAATTCATGGATGTAAATATCCTGAAGTGTATGGCCTTCTTTCCGAAAATTCCATAACTATAACAATTTGATATTTAAAAAAAAACATTAGTATATATAAAAATGTGTGTGTATCAATTAAAATTTATCTAAAAATAAAATTTAAAGTTACATACAAGGATAAAGATTATAAAAATATTTTATTTTATTTAAGCATATATAATTAATATATATATATATATATATATATATATATATATATTTATTTAAAATTTTTATTATTAAATATAATATTAATGTATGGTAAATATATTTAATGCAATTAATTATCTCATATTATTATATTTTCGTAAAAATTATCTCGTAAAAACTATAGAATTAAAAAAAAATCACAAGTTTGTATTATCTTTCTAAAGAAAAATTAATTTATTTCATTCGGATATTATAAATTAAAGCCCGAATTACTTTTCATTTACGTTAAAAACATTAATTAACCAGCCTGATGATATAATGTGACTCCTAATGTAAAATGGATTTTGAACCTTTTTAAACACGCATGTTTGATGGAGTCGAACCCGCTAACTATTGACCTGGAAACCATAGGGACTCTGCCATAGAGACGTCTGGGCAAGTCTATCCCGGATTAATATAATTCAACAGCTTGATGGCAAACTGTACTTGATATCCTATTCAACAGCTTTTCATTCAAGAATCATTTCTAGATTACCATTTGGCAAGATAATTAATAATCTGGTCTTCTATTCAACAGCTAGAAGGTTCGATTCCCGCAATCATCTACATTGTAATGGCTTGGAATTCATTTGTAACTGTTAACCATGGTTGAATAAGTTGTCTTGTACAAAAAAAATGGTAACAAGGAAATCAAATAAAAAAATTGAATATAAATATAGTAAGATATATATAATGAA
>JAPDSC010070167.1:121182-132158 GCA_026290005.1 Latrodectus geometricus
TTTTATGTATAAAAGGGAAACGTATTTTTTTAAATATTATATTTCTAATTTTATATATTCATGTAACTCAGTAAATATATTTTAACTATAATTAACAAAGGACATTCATAGTGAATGATATTTAAAGATTCACATTTCGATTTTATTTTAGAAAATACTGTAATGAAATCTTATATCTCGTCAGGAATGAGTATATTTGACCATAACAACAGAAAGGTCAGAATTATCTATATATTCAAAACATTTTTTTAATCTAGATTGCTTTTGTCGCAACAAAACTGTTAACTACACACAATCTTATCATAGTTTTACGATACCATGTAATAACACACTCGTGATCGAAATTTGAAAGGGAGCCTTCTCCAAATTTTTGAAAGGAAATGCAAGATAAAAAGGAATTAAAGTAGATATGTTCTCTGAGAACGACTTTTCCTAAGTCAGATATATTCTTATTTAGGAAAAACATTTCCAACTGGAATATTCATTATGAATTCCTTACACGGTTGTAATTTAAAATAATGATCATTGATTTGTTGTCCGTTGTCTTCCATATGAGAATTAACTGGACAGATTTAGAATTTAAAGGACCTATAGCTACAACAAACAACCACACTCGAGTTGAACATTGAAAATATAGATAATTTTCGAGGGCAAAAACAATTAATCCTATAGTTGGATTTAAAATTAAAAGCCTGTACTTAATTTGTGATTTAAAACAAGTTTTATTTTGCTAGCTTCAACAAATACATGCAGAAATAATATCCATAAATTCAATTCAAAAAAAGAAATTGTCAACTTACTTCATCCATCAATATGTCACCAGGGAATGTGATTTATAGTCTATTAAAGAAACAATATATGAATTTATTTACATCGATTATGTTCGCGTTATGTCTAGCAATAATATTTACGACGTGCATTACGTAAACTGTATTTTTTTTAACTTTCTTGATCATTCAAGTGTTTTGATTGGTGTTAAGTTGACGCCGTAAACTTTTGCAAGGCCACCTGCTGACCTCAACGGTTTCCTGGTTCGAATTCCTTATCACTACTTCACCATGGTCAAGGATGACATGTTCATTTTTTTCAATCATGTGATTTTTAATAAAAATTCACATTGCAGAGTGTTCAAAAACTTTCACCAAATGAAAGATGTGTGAAAAAATTTATGTGCTGATAAAGACGTTTCACTTGAAAATGAAACAAAGTTATGCCGGCCAGAAATTTTTATCAGTCGGAAATCAAAATCAGCGACTCGTGGAAATGATTTAGGATTCAGTAACTCGAATATCATCTGTTTTTAAATCTAATTTGAATTCTCACTATTAAAAGTTAATACATTTAACAGAAATAATTTATTGTAAGAATGGTGATATAAAGATATCAGAATGATTCGACATTTATAATAAATCGAACATTTGTGATTTTTTTTAAATTCATTTTGAATCATTCGAATCATTACTTCTAAAAATAATTTCATTGAAATAAAGTAATTAATGGATGGTTTGAAATTCAGTAACCCAAAAATAAGTGGTTTTTTTTTTTTTCAATTCATTTATAGAATTCTTTAAGTAATCAATTTCAAAAATGGCTGAAAGGTATTTAAAATGATTCAAGATATGAGAATGATTCTAAATTCAATAGATAAAAGCTCCATGATCTTTTAATTCATTTTGAATCATTCAAACCATCAGTTTCAAAAGAAATGCATTGAGTTCAAACATTTTACATAAGGAATGATTTGAAGCGTAATAGTTGGAATTTATGTGTTCCATTTGAATTCTTTTGATTATCATTTTCAAAAAATAAAAGCGACGAACATAAAATAATTTACATCTTAAATGTTACATATATGAAAATGATTCAAGTTTCGGTATTTTGAATCATGGTGTCTTAAATTCCATTAACATCATCAGTTCTAAATATTATTTAAATAAAATGCTTTGTAATATGAATGATTTGTGATTCAACCATTGGACAGTAATTATTTATTCAATTCGAAGTGTTTAAGTCATTTCCAAAAATGTTTTAAACTGAAATAACTAGTAAAATTGATTTCAGATTTGAAGATGATTCAATCTTCAATATTAAAATTGCCTGCATTTAACTGAAATGATAAGCTATGAATGATTTGTGAGAGTCTACAACCCCAATATCAGAATGTTTTCACTTCTAATCGAATTTTCAATTCTAAAAATGAATATATTTACATTCTGCGAATCCGAGAGTGTAATTTATTCATCTTTTCTGTTAAACGATTTAATTCTAAGCCTGTTATCGAGCTCGTTAACTTCTGAACCAGAGAACGGAGCCTTTTACTATTTCCAGGGAACTCGAGTTGAATGTAAGCATGTATACGGATTTTTTTCTTTAAACATTTTAAACGGTTTTTATAGCATATCATTACTAAAAATAAAATGAAAATAATGTGCTTTTCTTACCATATAATATATTTAAAAGCTGAATTATATGATAAGAGAAAACGCTTAAAAATAATTACCACATATTAAATAACAAATAATTTTTAGGATTTTTTTTTTCATAAACTATATTTATTAATTTAACACTGTATAATAAATTTTGAATGACTAGATTTATTAGAGGGAAAGATTTAGAGAAATAATTTCTAATCTTACATTTCTATTGAATTTATCCTGTATGGAAATTCCCTTCAATACAAATGATACTGACATTGCATCATCATTTTAAATCAAACTGACATCAGACAAGATGTTAAAAATGAGTAAATATTTTTGACAATAATTGGGACACACACGTTGTTACTAAAATGCATCAATTTATAAACTTTTATAATCAGTCCCATACCATGCTTATATAATCAAATTTCAGGGGCAAGCAAACCAGTCGTGGTCACATTTATACAAACGTGAGCTGGATTAGAAAGATATCAAATTTTAATGATTACTTGATCATTAGAAACTATTTTCAAAATACCATCGGTGTTTTGTATGCAAGTCATAGAAAGGTGTCATATTCAATAATTACTTTTACCATTAGAGATTTTTTCAAAATATCGTTTTTTGTATGCAAGACCTAAAAAGCTTTTACATTTACCTTATGGAGAGATTTTGTTCCTTATCAATACATTACTAGCTTACGACATTAGGCCTAATAAATCTGTTTCTTGAAATAAAAGGTTATAAATAATTAAATAAATTTATTGAATACGATTAAGATCGAAATAAATAGTAAATGAATAAAATTTAAATACCGACAATCGCCCAAAAACCGATAACCTAAAAATCGTAAACATGAACTTCAAATAATAAATTAAAACATTTAATAATTAATTGGATATAAAACATGCATTCTTTACAAAACTCCACCAAAATTTGTTGCAAAATAAAGAGAAACGATAAGTCTTATTTAAAAGGCACTCATTCCCGTTTTGACAATGCCATTTAGAGAAAAAACTTCAAATAAAAACTTCCTTCTAATTGTATAATTTGAAAGAAATGCATTCAATTTTCTTAATATTTGAACTAAAATAAAATCACTATGTATAGAAGAAAAAAATTAAATAATAATTGCGAATGTAATCTAAAGAAATATTATGTAAATATATAAAAGATACTATACAGAAAATTTGTTGGAATTCAAGAATTAATAGAATTGTTACTGATCATACTTTAGAGGTGTTGAAATAGCAATTAGTAGAAACCTAGTCCGGGTTACCAAAATTGCCAATAAACAAATACAAAATAACTACAAAAAGATTAAATGACACTTCTACTTAATGTTTTTTACTTCTAAGGATTTTGAGATGTATACAATATATTATTTATGATAATAAATGATACTTTTACCTTTAAATCAATGGTATTTCGATAATATTCCCACATAAAATAGTTATTATTTTTTGGTTATAATAATTGTTTATAATAACGTACTATCTTGCCAACCATTTTGACGCAAATATTAAGTCGCTAAATGTAGCAATATTGACCCGAATTGTTGCAGCTTCGTGACCCAACTCACATTTTAAGTTTTTATCCTATTTGATCTTAAATTTTTGGCATTTATTTTTTAAGCATAATTAAAAAATTTTATGCTAATAATTAAAAAATTAGAATATGAATTAAATGAATGTTAACGAGATAATGTGTTACCATATTAGAGTAAATCAAGTTACAATAATAGTACCAATAATTATAACTTGATTTACTCTAATATGGTTTTAAATAATTGTAATAAAACATGAAAAAAGCGCTATAAAATGATTTAATTTCAACTCTTAAAAAATTAAATTAAAAATGTACAAAATTAATTTACATTTTGTTTATGACTAAAAAAATCTACATTGGAACTACTTGCAGTAAGCTCTTACATTATGAAAATTATACAAATTTCTGTAACACTATCCTAATTATTCCAAATTCTCTCTCTTTATTATATATATATATATATATAGTCAATTAGTTCAGAATTATTTTCGATAAATATTTTGGTAGTGATATTGTTTCAATGGGAATAATTGATTAGTGACAAATGCTAATGATAAAATTAAATGCTTTCATATCTAGAGAAAATTAAAATTTCCCTTAATCCTCCATATAAAGTTTTCCTTCATTTTCAATGTTTAATAATACAGATTAAATTTTTTTTTTTGAATTTAAAAAAAAATTGATAAGAAAAGTGTTAAATATCTATTTTTATTTTGAAATAAAAAATTTTCCCAGTTAGAATAACATTCAATTTTCCTTTCAGAACCATTTGCTGTAATTATTAAACTTTAATTTCAAGTTATTTTTTGGCGAAATCTTTTACGATACATGAAGTATTTAGAAGTTTATGTGTAATTGTACATAATAAATATCTATAAGCTTTTAAGAAAAGCTATACATCTTTAACCTTAGGAAGTCATGTGATTATACTTATAAGAGAAAAACAACCGTGCTTTCATTAACTACGCAGTCCAACGATATAATTTGTAAATATGAAATACGCAGTGTTTTTTTAAGTTGCAGATTTATTTAGTTTTATGATTTATTTATTTGCGTTTTTTAAGTTATTTACTGAAACTAACTATTGATAAATATTACAGATTTCTTAAATTCATTTATGAAAAATGATAAATATATTTTTTCTTCCAATAAATACATGATTGTTTTATTAAGAAGTGAAGAAATTTTCTAATGTATATTGATAATCGCTCTTTTTAATTCGTCAATATAATTGAGTTTGGAGTTTTATTTGTTCACGTTATAAATTTAGATTATTTAAATTTATATAAACATGGCTAAATAGCAGGCCTTCCTAAGTTTATTTCCATATTATTTTTAAATTCTTTAAGATCATTAAATGATTTTTCTAGAGAAAATTTGCCATTAAAAAAGTTTTATATAAATATTTTTTTTCGTATGTGTTTTTTCCCCTTCCCCTTTGATAGTAATAATCCATACAATTTTAATAATTTCATTCTCAAGAGAATATTCATATAACAGAATTTTATGCAGACAGTTATAATTTTCAGCATGTATAACGTACTATTTTTCTTTTAGCCAATCATATTGAACTAGTATCTCACATAAAGATTCCCGCGTGTATCTTAAAAAGAGTATTGAAATAATCTGCGTAGCATTTTAAATCTTTCAATTCAATAATTTTTTGCCCAATTTACCAGCAATATACTTGCATGTTATTTACAAAACCTGACTGTTATTAAATAACATATTATGTTTTCATAAATTTAACTACAAATAATAACCTAATCTCATTCTACTTTTTTTATTTCCGTAATTCCATGTAAAATTGTTTTTATTCTGATGTGTATTGCTGTAAATTCTCAACCGATTATTTTAAAGAAATAAATTTCCTAATTTTGTAAAGTTAAGTTAACGTGCGACAATGTATGTTATAATGAGAAAGATAAATATTCTTGTATTTTTTTTCAAAGTAGTTCCGAATCTCGGTCGGTAAGCAAACATATTTTAAGAGATGTGATTCTGAAAGTAGCGGCAGTGTCACGTCTTCTGTAATTAAATAGATCATGGAGGTAAACAATCATCGATGACTGTGCTCCACATTCGAGAATAAGCGAACGCAATCTTGACAGGGCGCGATGCTTCATTCGAGACACACGACCTTGAAACAACGTTTGGAAGAGAATTCCAAGCGATTTCCAATTCTCAAAAGAGACCCGATTTCCACATTAACAGCTGCGGGTGCACCGCAGTCTCTTTTTGAGATTCGGCACCGGGCCCAAATTCAGACTTCAAGGTCGCACCAAAAAATCCGATGCTCAAAATAAATCCTCCTGCCACTTTTTCGAGCGAAAACACACAACAGGCGTGCGTGGGCACTTCCAAACCCTGCAAACTGTTATCTCGATTTCTGTTCCACTTTTATTTCTTCTGCTGCATTTAGTGCCACTCGTGAGTGCTGCCCCCCCTTCGCCAATCGAACTCGACCTTTAAATTCAGAAGACAAAGGCTCAGGATGGTCTTTCACTATCACAAACCCCTCACAGGCATGTACGGCGACAACTACAGGTACGGCACGTCCTTGTACTCGCCCAGCGTGGACGACGTCGAGAAGAAGTACCGGACCACCCTCTCCAGGACCAACCTCAGGTCCGACAGGGGTGATCTGGGGCTATACTCTTTCGCTGGGTCCAACCTCCACGGTGGCGCCCCAGCTGTTGAGAAGCTGCCGTCGTCTAGTATCAGGTCCAGTTCCATCTCAACTCCAAAATCCAGCGGTGGAGCCTATTCTCAAGATTTATATGCTCCCATCAACACCAGCGAATATGGCAAGGGTTACTATGACCACCTGCGGGCAACATCCCCAGTACGCACGCCTCGACCACCAAAACCAGAACCTTACTATGACCTTAAGCTAGATGGGTCCGACTACATCACCAGGCCAGCACGTGTCTCCGTCGACGACACTGGCTCGAGAAAAGTGACAAAGACGACCACCACCACGGAGCACTGGGTGCCCCTCACCACTCACATCTACCACACCCCGTACCACTCTTATTACTATTACGCCAGCCCTCACAGTAGCTACACCTACAGGACAGCGGATGACCTCTACAATTACGAGTATGTGGACGACTTCAAGAGGTACTCCACCACCAAGACCACCACCACCAGCAAGAACATCGACGCCTTAGATCTCAGTGTGAGCAAGAACTATGAGTACACCCAGCACTCGGAAAAATGGTGAGTAACAAGTATTGGATATCTGGATTGATTTTTCAAAGTTTAAAGGAAGCGTTCGAATTTTACACTACAATTTCATACGTTTTATCTTACAATATTCTTGTGTTTGATAAACTAGAAAAGTTTCTATTATATGTAGATCAATATTCTTTTATTATTTTCACTTCTTAAGGTTCTTTTCTCTTTATTCAATTAAGACATTTCTTAACTATCAAATTCCAATTATTTATGAAGACTGGCGGCTATTCGAAGATTCGAATAAAACTAAAAAATTGCCTTCTACACGACATTCCTACAAAGATAATAGAAAGAAATAGAGACTTAAACATATCTTAAGACGAACACATTCATTCTTTAAAAATGATTTCTTGTGATGACGTCATCTGTAGAGTTTGAAACTCATATGCCCATATTTGGTAATGATTATTTTATGGCTTAGAATTACACATCAAGTGCTATATTTCATAAAATTATTCGAAGGGAATATATATTTGAAAAAATTATTAACTATTGATGAGAAAATTAAATTACTAGTAAATATTCATGTATTTCTTTTCAAAGTCATTCGGAATATCGGTCTCGGTAAACATATATATATATATATATATATAAGTTCTTTTTTTCTGAAAAAAATCTTGTAATAATATCAACTAAAACTTTGTTTATAAAGTCATGTGAAAGATCAAAAATGTTTTGCAACCAGTTATGTTTCTATTTTCCCTGTTGCATAGTTATAAAAAAATAAGATAATTAATTTGGTGTATCCGTCCGCTAAGTATATTCATTAAGAAATTAATTTATTATATATATATATATGTATATACAGGTGGGAGGGATTGTTGTAAGAAAGATTGATTTCTAAAATCGTTATCTGAAAAAACGATTATTACTTCACATCAAATAAAATTTTCTTCAGATGTTTGGGTGTTTTTAATTCTTGTAAAATTTTGAATTTAGTGTGAATTCTGTTAATTAAAAACAAATATACTGCGTTTGAATTATTGCTTGTAAAATACTAACTTATAATTTTTTTTCTTTCTTTTTTTTCAAACGTAATTGTTCATTTTTAAAATACCCATTGAAAATTCATCAAGATTGCAAAATGCTCTTACATTATTTTTTGTTTAAGAGGAGAATTCAAATATTTCGAAACTTTTTCAGCTGAATTGTTTGTTTTTCAGGATATAATTTCAAAAGTACTTTTGAAAATATAAATTATTAGTGGGTTATTTCTGATGGGAAGCAGTTAATTTTTCCAATTTTTCCAGTTGAGGATGGGGAAATATATCAAGATTACAAAATGATCTCTCTCTCTCTCTTTCTTTCTTAACAGCCGAATTTGAACAATTTGAATGCAGTTTTAATGGTTATTCTTTTTTTAATGTAAAAGTTGATTTTAAAACGTCTCACTTGGTAAGTTACAAACATAATAAAATAATCTTAATCAAATGTTGAATTTGAATCCGGTTCCCGCGTTAAATCGAAGTTTTCCGGGATAACGGAAAACTTTGATTTAAAATTTTCTTTTCAGATTCCAATTTCAGATGTATTTTCTTCTTGATAATATGTTTTTTTAAATTTATTATATAATCATGATTTTTTTTTAAAAAAAATAAGGAGTTAATTACTTAGAATGCCTGTGAGTAAAGGGTTATCATTCAAGATTATAAAAGTTCCCTTAAAAACTGAATTCGAACATTCTAAAGCAATACGAGATTAAATTATTATTTCAAGTTTTTAATTTAAGGATTTTTTTTTAAATTAAAAACTTAAATTATAAAAATAGCAATCCGCTTACTTATAAAAAATGGAAAGCGCTATAATTTTTTGGAAAAAACAATTTTGTTGCATGCATGAGGCTTTCTAATTTCTAATTAATATTTCTAACTTTATCACATTTTATCAGACTAGATCATACTTATCAGACTAGATTATACTTATCCCTTCTTATCTACTAGATCATTAGTAGCATCTAGCCAAGAACTTCGGTATTTACTGTTTCTGCCGCTAATTTGGTCTCTGTATTTTACTACTCTGCATCACATTCAATACGACCAGAAACTTTCGGCTTTTAAACAAATAGTAGAAACTGCTAGACGCTACATCTGGATGACCAAAAATACCTCTTATTCGGCTCAGCAATTCTTATGCTGCAGGGACAATTTAAGAGCGGGCTGAAGTAAAAAATTTCCCCAAAAAGCATATCTCACCAATATTTTTGGATGTACTGGTATTTTCAAATGTTAAAAAGCATAGTCTCGTCAAAATAATGATTCATCGCAAATGGAACTGTTTTGACATCATATCTTGTGATTCATATTCAGATAGTTTTTGAATTTTTAACTGTAAATTATCAAACATCTTTTTGCCTTTTGGTAACTGTTTAATTTGTTAAAAATTTTAATAAATTATATAAAATTTCAGAGATATTAAAAAAAATTATTTTAAATAAAAAAATATTTAGTTGTTGACTATTTTGAGAAATGCTTAAAGCATTCTTTACACAATTCATTGAATAATAAAATTATGAAGTACCTAAAAATTTTATTTTTATTCTGTGCGTTTGGTTATTTTGGATTAGAAAATGCGTGTCTCGTTTAGAAATATCAAACACTGGCTAATTTACCGAAAAGGAAAATCTTAAATATTAGCTAACAAATATTCATGTGTATATTGTAGCTTTTCATGGAGCAAATTATTTATGGAAAATATTTTATTAAAAATTTACATCATATGAATGGGGGAAATTTTCATTATAAATAACGTCTAGCACATTATATATAGCATATTAAATTTTTAATTCATTAACTAATTAATTCACTCGGCTCTTTATTTATTTTTACTTTTTCTTGAAGAGCTATGGAAATGATATCACGTAATCAGACACAGTAAATTTATTAGCTTGAGTAATACACCAATGGATTCATCCTATCAAATACCAGTGTCCATGTTTGAATTTGGTATTCTAAAGGAAACTAACATCTCAATTTAGTTTGACTGACTGCATTTCAATTGAAAATTAATTTGTAATTCAAATAAAAAAATAGTTTGACTGATTTAATACTTAATTAGTGACAGCCCGTAATTTCTAAAAGAAACACCGCGGTAATTACGTATCAAGATTTTAGCAAAATAATGCTCTCTTTCGATGTGGCATTATAATCGTTTTAAAAGAAATAAAAGTGCTCTTCTGTGTTTTATAAAATGGATAGGAAGTCTCTGAATTTATCTCTTTTTAAAATTTTTAAGCATTTTCTTCAAGAAAGAGTTCTACGCTGATTTGGCTTTTTTCAAACTTAAAGCTTATTTTCAATTTAGGATAAATATTTATATAAAGAATCTGAAATTGTAATTTATAACAATTTCTGACCCATTCTATGACAAATAATACGAACGATATTCTCAAGTGTTCATGTAATTAAAACTTAAAACTAGTGCATTTAAATTAATAAATTACACTTATAGTTACTTAAAATAAAGATAAATAAAATAAAGCTACGTGTGCAATCTGTTGGAATTAAAACACAGAAAGATAAAGAAAAATCAAATATAATCTATATGCAAACATTTAAATAAATATAAAAATAAATAAAGAAAGGAATAAAAGGAAAATAATCGCACTAACTGTTTGAATGAAGAAAAAAAAGAAAAGAAAAAAAGAAAAGACGATCTTGCTTTTTCTTTGTAGGCAGGAAATAAAAAGAAGCAAATGTCATTTAATCAACTGTCACCCGAATGGATAAGTGTGTGTGATTTAACTCTTATTTTCGTTTATCTTGGTAATATATC
>JAPDSC010070182.1:0-37632 GCA_026290005.1 Latrodectus geometricus
ACTTTATTTTTTCATTGATTTGTTTTAATATATGGTAATATATGGTAGTTTAGGAATGCAGTAATTTAAGTGTTCTGCAAAAAGTTAAACCCTGAGATATAGCTCATTTATGTGATGAAATTCACAATACTATAATTAATTTCTCATTATTTTATATTGTCTAACCGAAGTTCCTGTAAGTAAAATTATATAATTTATATATTTATAGTGTAATTATAAAAGTAAATTATCAAGAAATGTGACATGAAATATTTTATTCACATTCATTCATTTTATTTGAAACTAAAACTTTCAATTATGTTGATTATGTACGTTTTCTATTGATTATAAAAGATGCAATTTTTTAAGGACCTCTGAAGAATAGGTTTTATGCATTTTAATTATATTTTGACAAGTTTTCATATTTCAGTTTTATGAAATTTCCATTTTTTGGTGGTGGAGGGGGAATATTTTATTTTAGTCAAATTTATTTTTCATTACATAATTTTTAAATTTTTCATGTAGAATTATTTTAATTCTGTATGAATAATAAGATATTTTAAAGTTTCTTCTGCAATCATCCATTTTAAAATTTAAGAGAGTTACTCAAACCTTTCTTATAACCTTCTTATTTTAAAGTAATTTTGAATTTATGCAAAAACTATTTTTCTTTAAAATTCAATACATTATTTAGTTTCAATTATTTCCTTATAACTCTTTAATTAAAAAAAAATATTTACGTCAAAATTTAAATGCTCAAGGGATATTATAAAAATTCAAAATATCTGAAATAGTTTAAGGAATGCAAATTGTATTGGTATATTTAGTTGATTATTTTTTATTTCAGAAATTTTTAAATATAGGAATAAACATTTTTCAATATTATTAAATTTACTCCAGTTTCTCAAATATATTAAATTCTCTATTTGATTTGATCCTTAATGTCTGAGAAAAAGTTTAAAATTTCATTATGTTGAACAATAAATAAATGAAAATCAGCTGTTGCTTTCAAAATAGGTATATTTCAAATGATTTTGAATTTTGTGGTATCTAATTATTCTATACTTTTGGTTTAATTTATAATTTCCTTTGTGCACTGTACCCTCTTTTGATATATGTGTCCTATTTTTGTGATATATAGCAATTAAACTCTCTGCCTTTATTTTCAACTCATAACTCAACATGTTTTACAGTCACAGCTTTTCCCTGAATTTTAAGTTTTATAAATATATAAAAAAATAAGTGTCTCTCAACGAAATTTAAAATTAAAAATCAAACAATTTTTTTCACATTTCTTATGGGACCTATTCTCTTAGAAGGATTATTACTTTAAAAAAATTAGAGTTTTTTTTAAGTTCATTAAAGAGCATTAAATTGACTATGTTAACCATTTTTTTCTGTTTTTCAGAATAGCAAAAATTCAGAACTTACCAATGATAAATCATATGACGGCCTTGCATCTGTGACAGATTTGGTGAGCTTGGATTTCTTCATAATAGCCTTCTCTTAGAACATTAGAAAATAATTGGAAAAGAATTTTTGAAAATTTATAATTATTGTGCTTATTTTTCTTATTTTTGTAGTTTTAAGTATTTTAGCCACTTAACTGATTTGACTAAATTCTACAAATCAGTTGAGTTCTTATTATTTGAAAGAACTTAAAGTATTAAGGTAAATATGTTTGCTTTTCTGATTTTTGGCATAAGTAATGTTTTAAAATAGCACACTATTCACAAATTTTTTTCAAACTAAAATTTGTACTTCAAGACTTTATAAGCTTTTATTTTTCTATAAATAAAATGCCATTCACATGCTATGGATCATTATTTTAATATTGATTTATACTAATTTTCTGGTTAGCTTTCTTGTTTAAAAAATATATAAAATTCATTTTTATAAAATTAGTTTAATGGTATTAAAAATCATATAATAATAATAAAAATTACTGTAGTTTTGGGGAGTATATTTAATTTCAAAAATAAGTTTATTATCAAGCATATTAAGCATTTGAAAATTTGGAAGTTTAAAACTTATGAAATGTACATCGATTTTTAGAACATGTATTTAATGGTTTTTTTTTTTTTTAAATATGAAAATGTTTTATTTTTGTTTTACTGTTGTATTTGATTTAATCTTACTGTTAAACATTTATTTGATACACTAATTAATCTTTAATTAAAATTACTTTTAAGAAAAACCGCATAAAACGTTTTGTATGTATGCTGTCATGAGAGCCAAATGAACACTGAATAAAAACATACCATTTATAGAAAAGAAATCAAAAGTTCATAATTATTTTGTAACTTTCTATCTATTGAATTTTTAATGCTTGAAAAGATTGTCATATCAGAATTAAAAGTTTTAACTAACCTTTCAAGTATTGTGTTTGTTAAAATAATTCCCTGAATAGAGAAGTTATGTTTCATACTAATTAAAAAGTGAATATATATTAAATTTTAAGAAATGTTATTTTGTGAATCCTTTACTCTCTAAATAAAAGTAAAAAATTTAATAGTTTTTACTGGTTTATTTTTATTGCTTGTGAAAGATGTTCATTATCCATAACTATGATTTTATTATGTCACTAAAATGTTCCTTATATTTACTTAAAAATTCATACTTCAAATTTATTGTAAACATGAAAAATAAGGTGTAAAAATTACTCCTAAAATATTTGAAAAAATTACTAACTGCACTTTGCATGTTGAGCATGAATTTTGTGTTTGTAATTTGCATGTAGATGTCAGCATATGTCTCTTTAACTGCTCAAGAATGCCAAACATCTAAAGAAATTATTTCAACTGGAATAGATATAAAGTCTCTGGTGAGTTTCTTCTCTATTCTGTTGATGAAAATTGAATTTTTCCGTTGAATTTATTTGTGTTTAAAGAACTATTGTGTCCAATACGTGTATTTTAAAAATGGCGTCCTCATATTTTGAAAAGATACTAAAATCATTAGATGTAACCATCTTGTCATGATCTTATTAAAATATTTGCTGAAAGTTACATCTTATTTGCCTTTAAATTTTGAGAGTGAAATTTAAGTTATTTTAATAAGAACAAAGTTAGTAACAAATTTTAAACTGTTATATCATAAATGTTAGTGATAACTTTTCTATTTTGCTTATTGAAGGATTATTTGTTAACTTCAGTATTACAAATTTAGCTAAGAAAGGAAGCAATTTAAAACATTTATTGTTACATTTGTTTACTACTTTATTATAAATTTTTAATAATGAAATTTTAAATTATTTGAAATTAATACTTCAAACATTTTAACTGTAGTTAAAAATATGTCTGTATTAATTTTTATTTTTCTAATTTATGTTGGTTTAATGTTTATGACAATAATTATGTATGCCTATGATAAAACTTTTACATTCAATTAAATGCAATTAAATTAAACAATTTCTAACAAATGCTCAGTGGTTGAGGGCTTACCGTGGCTCTCTGGTAGTACAGTGCTTTTTAGGTTGAAAGATCTCAGTTTCAATCTCAGTCTCTATTGAACAATGGGAAGTGGATGTCACATTTTCACTTTTTTCATGCATATCCATTGTGGTGGGTGCTTGAGAATTTTTCAGATTTTTTCTGTTTAGACATGGAAATGTTGCAGATCACTCTCTATAGACAGTTTTCCTGAATGTTTATTTGTGCTGTGAATATTAAGGTTCCTTACAATACCTTAAGCTGTTACACTACATATTGCCAAAATGATTAATCATTCCTTTTAAAGAATTATTTATGCAAACTTTTTAAATTTGTTTTTATTTTTAAGAAAATCCTATTTCTATTTAAATGTTCTTAATCACTTTAATAAATTAAAATAAAAAATCAACTCATCACATTTCTATACCAATCAATATTTTGAAAGTTTAATTTTTTATATACCGTAATTTTACTTCATTATTTTCATACGTGTGCTTGTTCTAACTATTTTGCATCCACCAGTTAATATTTGCATGTTTAATAATTAAGTCAAATTGCAGAAATCTAACTATGCTCAAAATGATGGAGATCGTAGAGGTATTTCCCCAGACCGAGAGATTATAAGTACAGGAATTGATGTTCGGGCAATTGTAAGTGTTACTCGAGAACTAATATTTTAGTTTAATAGAAAGCATGACAAACAAACTTGTCTTAATACAGCTAAACTATGATTGTATTCTTGTTGAGATTCAAATTTCTGATTTGTATTATAAATATAACATTAATGTTGAAACAATTTAAACTATTTCATTTATTTCTGTCATTCCTGTGCTCAGCATGTTTCATTTTTAGAAATAAATGAAATTTGGTTTAAAATAATTATTGTACTGAGCTAACAATGTTGAAATATTTAAGTACATGAATATTTACCTAATTGCACTTCTTGCTTGGTTTAGGTTGTAATTTTTTACATTATATAAAAATAAAACAGTTCATATATTTCAATTATTTACACATTTGTCTATTGATAAGTTCAATATAACTCATCTGTTGATCTTACATACATATTATGATGCATATTTCTTTTTTATAAATTTCTTCCTATTATCAAATTTTTAAAAATTACAAAAATGCAGGACATTGTAAATATTGATATTTTGATTAATATTTTGAAAATATTTATATCTATATTAATATTATCTATATTAATATTTTGAAAATATTTAATTCATTGGCTAATGCTTAACCTAATCTGTTCTATAGATGAGCCACGATGTAAAAGAATTCAATTTCTATATCTGAAATAAGGATTTTCATATGTAGGCATTAAATTTTCACCTAAAATATGAAATAATTGAATCTCAATATTTTTTTTATGTTCATCTGTTAGCATTAAAATTTAGAATGTAATCTTTTTTTAATTTTAAGTGTAAAATAAAAAGCCTTTTTTATTTTAAACTAAATCCATTTTAATTTTCTGGTGATTTGTGGATTTGATCCCACTGTTGGTGTGGTTTTATGATAAAATCTACTGTAATCCATAAGTCCAAGTCAAACCAGACCTTGTATGCAAATAGTGTTTGTAAGTGCTACAAACAAATGCACACACCAAAGATAAATAATTTTACCATTTGTAATTTAATTTTTCTTCCGATTTCAATTTCTTAAACTTTGCATTGTGATATATTCGAATTATTTCAATCAGCTTCTGCCTTAATTTAATTTACCTTAGTAATTTATGTATGTTATAAATTTTACATTCCAACAAATCGAGATCTTTCTCTAATGGTAGTACATACTTGATAACAAAGAGTACCAAAGCCCGATAAAAATATAAAAAAGCATAATTACATGACGTCACATGATAAAACTTGAGGATAAACTAAAATAATTGCAGGCCAACTGCTACATGCGAACACTTCACTCTATCAGATACACCGCTTAGCTCTCCATTTGATAGGCTGATCACGAAAGGAAATTTTTACCCTTTTCCTGCCGTTAACGTCTAGTTAAATCGGCGCTTTTAAGTAAAACTGGCGAACTACAGCGAAGAGGGCGCTATCTACCCGAGTGAGAAACTTGAGTCTCACACTTTACATACATTACGCATTACGGTCAAAGAAAGAGTGGACAGCCTGAAATTGCAATTAAACAGTGAGTGATGGCGCTTTACTCTTTATATGTACATTGTATGGTATGCAGCATGCAGGCATAATGTATTTCATAAAAATTTGGCGACATCCAAAAAACTTCTGGTGACCCCCCATAGGTGTCGCAACCCCTAGTTTGCGCACCACTGTTGTGGAGGAGAGAAATTGTTTCTGTTATATTAATTTCAGATTTTATCCAATGAAAAACATCCGTTATGTGCAAAGTTATTAAACAGCAATAATAATTGCCCTTTCAAAGCTTGTCCGTTGTGTATTCCTCATTTTGGAATTCAAATGTAAAACAAACTTTCTTATGTTTTTGGTGAGGTTGAGGTATGCAAAAATACTTTTTTCAATCATCCCCTATGAATAGATGACAGTATATGTCACATTAACCTTTTTGGGAATTTTAACAAGTCAGACTCGATTTAAAATCTATTTTTAATGAACATCGACTATTTTAACAATCATATATCTGGTTTTTACAGATGGTTCAAAATCACCTAATCATGTTGGATGTGCATTTTTTATTAATGATCAAATATTCAAATGTAAACTCCGCCCTTTTACCTCTGTTTTCTCTTCTGAAGTTACAGATGTTTATTTTGCACTCGAATATATTGATGTATAGGCAATTCAAAAATCTATTGATACACAGATTCTATGAGTCTTTTAGCATCTTTACTAATTCCAACTATTGATAATCCATTTATTAAGGAAATAAAAAATAAACAATTATGTTCAAAAGGAGTCCAGATTTTATTAACATGAGTGCTATCTCATGTTGATATTAGAGGAAATGAATTGGTAGACATTGCTGCAAAATCCTCTTCAGATTTTCTAACTCGACCACTTATTTATGCTGACATAAAATCTGTTGTCAATCATTTGTGTTACTGTCTTTGGCCGAAAAAGTGGAATCATGAAATCAGTAATAAGCTCCATAACATAAAACCAACTCTTCCTCTATGGGAAACAAAATTTAACAGACATGATACTTTATTAGCGAGGCTTCAGATTGGACATATTTGCCTGACACATAAATATTTGTTTTTCACAGAATCCCTTCTTCCAGACTGTAACCACTCTGGGGAGAAACTAACGGTAAGACAAATTTTGATTGACTGTGCTGCTCTTGAATGAAATGGTTTAATTCAAGTAACATTAATTTGGTGTTTTTACTGGGCAAAATTCCCCATTCAAGTTTCTTCATATATTTGAAAGACATTGGCGTTTTTAATTACATTTAACTGTCTCATCCTTCTAGATTTTAAATATTTGTTCATTTAATATCTTTACATTTCTGAATCATTCATCATAACATTTACTATTAGATCTTATCCCATGATTTATTCAAACAATTAATTTTATCAAAGATTAGTTGGTTTTCAGCATAGGTTATCCCATTTGAGGATTTTGTGCCAGTAAAATCAAATCAGATTCTTTAATTAATATTAACCAAAATAAGGACGAAATTTTGTAGAAAAAATGATGTGCTATGTCTGTTGCAGTGCATTTGATAAACATTCTAAAATATTCCAGTGAATAATTTGGTGCCTAAAGTGTTACATATAAGTATTTTTAAGCTTATGTGGGAGTTGAATAAAAAGTCAGTTCATGTACCAAATTGCACAGTAGTAACACACATAGTTAGGGATATTTATACTTCACCATGAAACAGAACCCTACATCTTATAAGGAGATGTCCTATGATTTTTGGTACTTCAGTGTTTATAACAGATTTAATCTGTATTAAATTTTATAATAATATGTATTAATAATATGTTGCATATTAATATGTACCTAATGTAATTTTAATATTATTTTATGAGGTTAAATATTACACTTTAGATGTAGTTATTTATTGCATACTTGACTATTTCTGATAACCCTAAAAATTTCATTTTTTATTTAAATATTGTAAATTTAGGTACATTAATTTCGGTTTTTATTAATTAAACAAGTGGCATCATTCCTTTGAAATAAATTTTATTTTTAAATTTCATATATAAATATAATTGAATAGGAAATATTCATTAAGATATATTTAAAAAAAATGTTCAGAAGTTTTCTTATTCATATTAAAAAATTAATTTCAATTACATTGGAGTGTGAAATACTGTTAGCTCATTACATTGGTCTAAATAATTTCTCCCTTCATTTCAGCCTGTTATTATATATATATAATGATTGTTTATCATATCTAATTTATGTATGTAGAAGTCCAGTTTTACAAAAAGTACAGAAGAATTGTACCAGAATGCACCTCAAGAAGAAGTGAAGCCTTCTGTTGACAGGGTAAAAGTCCAACGTACTTTTAGTCAGGTGATTTTTTATTATGTTTAACTATGTATCGATTATTAGAAAGTTGAATTATATTCATTTGAAACAAATTTCCTTTATATATTTGTATACATTATAAATATATTAGTTTTCCATTTGATATTATTAATTTTTTGGGATTAAAGTTGTGTAATACCAATGAAATAATTTCTGTATATTCTTCATTATTATGTGGAGTTTCTTAAACTTCATAATTTCATGAGAGAAACAATATCATCATCCTCTAAAAAACACAGAAAATTCAAGTTAAATGCTATAAGATTATTTAAGAATGTTATAATAATATATTGTGGTTTGTTTTATTTTTTATATAATTTTATTTATGAAGATGACCAGGAAAGAGTGTAAATATATGTTGTTGAATTGATCTAGAATTACTAAAAAATATATAAATATATATATTTCCATTTGTAGAAAGCCTATAATTTCATTATTCTGTTGATTTAATGTAACCTTGATTCAAAACAAAAAATTAAAACATTGTATATTGAAAAATCAAAACATTATATAAAAAAGAATGATTATTTTTCAAATATAGTTGTTCAAAAAAGATTGACTTAAAATTTTTTAAAATAATTTTTAATAAACTGCATACAAAATAAATGGTTAAACATGAGATCATGCCTGCAGGATTATTTATATGTATATAAGCTAAAATTATAAAAATAATTCATGGTGAAGTTGTTTTTAACAAATTTGTGTATTCTTAAAGTTGTCCCCTGCGTTCACACCTTACTACATAATTTTTATACTCAGCAGTTCTCTTCACTGGAGACATTTAAAGTTGCTTCCAGTAAAGAAGTTTTCTTCTGTTCTACCAGCAAGAGTTATATTTTTTAAGGACTGAAGACTGTTGTATGTAAAATAATACTTTTAAAATAGTTTTGTGAACTTAGATCTCTTGAATGTGAAGACATTCTAGGGGTTTATAATATATTTCAAGACTTTAGTGTTTCACCACTCTTGTATTTCTTTTACTTTTGTACTGAGTCCCACTCAAATACCCAGAAACAATTTTTGGAATGTTGTTCTTACTTGTGAAAAAATGTACCAAAACTAATGTAGATTGTATCCCATGATTAAATTTTACACCTTGATATGGTCAATAAGCATTATTGTTACTTTCCATTTGGGTCTGACTTTTGCTTAAACTGTAATAGGTTTTAGCGATATTGATTAATATTCAAATTACACTTTCTGTTAAATTTATTTTAATAGTTGTCCAATTTATTTTTTTACAAGTATATATTTGTAAATTTAATTATTTTAATATTATCTCCATCCACATTAAATGACATAAATCATTAGTAAATGATAAATAGTCCCTATATACACATACATATTTGTAATAAGCATGTTCAATTAATTTATACATTTTTAAGTTTTGCTTGTACTTAAATTTAGTAAGTTTCATAAATTATGCTAAAGTTATTTTAGTTAAACTTTTTTTCTTTATTTATAATTTCCATTACTGCAGTTGAAATATAATAAAAAATGCAAATAAAGTTCTTGATGCTTCGTAATTTTTCTTTTTTGTACATCATATTGATATGGATGCCTTTTGTTTAGAGTGGACAAGATGAACTTTGTCTGTGTAAAATATGTGGAAAACATGTTTACCAAATGGAGAAAATGAAAGCTGAACGAAATGTTTTCCATAAAAATTGTTTTCGCTGTAAGGAATGCAACAAACTATTGAAGTAAGTAAATAGTATTTTGTATTACCAAAGTTGTTTCCTTTTATTTTAAAGTATTATTCAGTGATAAATTAAAACAATTTTGATTGTGCAGAATTACATGTTCTCTATTTGTCAGTTGATTGATAAACTAAATTTAAATTCATAAATTTAAACTATCTTTGGCATATCTTTATTTCCTTATTGCTTAAAAATTATATTTCTTTTGCATTTCATGTTCTATTTTTCAAAATTCACAATTAATATTTTTAATCTTGCATAATATTTCTTATTTCCATTTATAATCAAGTATTTTTCATACTTTAAATCTAAGTTATTGTATATCTACCATCATATTTGAATTATGAATCATTATTTTCAATAGTTTTGATTAATTTTAAGCTTTCTTTTCTCTGTTTATTAAACTTTTTATTGTTGTTTTGTAAATTTTTTTATATTTTTTAATAAAGTTTTGTTGAAATAAAAGGCGCTTATAAAAGCTATTTTATCTGCTTTTAATTGAATTTAGATTTCTAAAAATCATTTCTAAAGATTTTTATTTGAAAAATATATTTATTTTCATTAAATTAATTTCTTTACTTCTAAAAAGTAAATTACCCGTTATTAATGCATCAGTATACTGATGTAGCATAATACAATTTCAATTTTTTAATAAAGGCTGTCAGTATATGTGTGGATTCCTTCATTATTTAACTATAGTTCAATATTACAAATCATTCTGTATTCGTGAAACATAACACATGGTTTATTTTATAAATCTACTTGAACAATTAAATATCCTAAGTCCTTGTATGCAGTTCTGTATACATGCATTTTTAATATGGATCTAATACATATTAAAAATGCATACATCAGAAAAACATTTGGCATTTCTGAAGAAACCTTCTGTTATCAAATGGATTCTTTCATTTTTGATTAATCATATTGCTAACTCTTCATACACTTTCTCATTTCTCTTAAGATTAAAATTAAGTTTATTTATTTCAATCTTAAGAGAAATTTTTCTTTGCTCCTAGTAAAGGGAATTATGATGTTAGTTGTACTCCTAACGATTTTTTTAACTAGCCCTCATGTTTAAATTGTGACTGTTGTAGAGCCTCAACCAGAACAACCCAACCATTTTTGTAAAATTTATTTACCATTTCATAAAATAAATCTAAAGCTTATTTAATGGGGTTTTTAACCATAGTGTAGTAACGTTTGCAATTTTCTTTATAGAAAATGATGGAGATAGAATTTTATGATTTTTTAACAGAAATTTTCACAAAACAATTCAATAAAATAATTTTTCAATTTTAAGTTATGCGTAGAGAATAAATTTAGTATTTAGGATTTCATTGATGTTACTGCTCAGGATATAGCAAGAGAAGTTGCAGTTTTGAGTGTTGCAAAGCTTTATCCCCATATATTATATATTTGATTCTCATGACGTCAACAGAATTTTTATTTCCAAATTTTTCTAATCAACTGAAAATTCTGAATGGGTTATTTTTATTTAAAATAAATATGCTTAATATTTTATGCTATAAATTAAAATAAATTATGTGAATTACATATTCAAAAGGAATAATTGACTTAAAAGTTACTGCTCATTGAGTAACAATTTTTGAAAAATATATTTCTCCCATTTTAATTAAATGTTACTTGTGAAGTTACTTTGATATATTTTATTCTTAAATATGTTTGAATAAATTTCTACTGGCATTATATCTAATAATGCCTTTTCATTGAGCTTAATCATTGCATTTTTCTACTATTCAACAAGTTTCAATAACTATATAAACTCACATAAAACAATTTAGATTTTCAAATATTTCTTTATGAAGAATTAATTTTAAGCAAGATTAAAGTAACTTTATTTAAAGAAGGTAAAAGTAAACTGTTCATACATTTTTATTTAATGAATCAAATTTAATATTAAATTTATTTTAAATAAGGTAAGTATCACCTTAAAAATTGCTGTGTATTGCTTAAGTACTTCTATATTTAAGTTCCATATTAATAATATATTTTATTATTTACTCTTTGCTTTCAAAAGATAAAACTCTGTTAAATTTTTTAATGATTTACTATCATACTGATAAATTTTCATCTTATTTAGGGTATCAATTCAATTTTTTATTTCTTATCATTAAATCTGCAATCATGAATTAATGGTGCATAAACACTAACTTGGGTGGTATTGTTCAAAAAGTCCATATTTTTGCTGTTTCAAAATATAACAGTACCAATATTCTTGCCAACTCTTCATGACAATACTTTTTCTGATATGAGGTTCTCATTAAAAATCCAAATTTCATATTTAATTGTTAACACTGAAGTTTGCATTATCTTGTAATGTTTATTGAAATTAAGATTAGATGGAGTTTATTTTATTAGTACTTTAAATAAAGCAATTCAGTTTAAACAATAGTAGGTTGTGTAAAAATTTTACAATACTTAAGTAAGGTTACAATATAGCTGCTTCAAAGCATTTTCACATTATTTTATTAAAGTTCCAAATTTATAATTTTGGTTATTTTCTTACTGCATGTTTTTGCTATGTTTTGTGATAATAATAGAGTATTTTTCTTATTCGAATTAAGGTAGAAAATTTTGAGAATCGTTTATACATTCTAGAATAATTGAATTACAGATTTCTATGTATTTCTAGTTATTTTCCTATACATGGCATATGTCATTTCTAACATTTATTTCTACAATCATGTCTTAGAATATTTTAAACAAATCAAGTTATCTTAACTATGGGGAATAATGAAGTAATTGTTGAGGCCCAAAGCATGAGTCATGTTATTTCAGAATACATTTTGGCATTAGAATTTTTGCATAATTCATTTTATAAAATTTTTATAATTGCCTTAATTCCAAAGAGAATAGGTCAGAAATAACTACTATATATTATCAGATCTTTCAACATCAACATATGGTAGTTTGAGCAGTAACAATATTTGGGGTATAAAAGCATCACAGCTTGTTTTATTTGATTCATTAAAAACATGTAAATAGAGGTATCCTCTTTTTAAATCTTTCATTTTGATCAAAGTGATTTTCATGTTAACTTTTTATTGTCTTCAAATCTAATAAAATAAAAGATTTCTTTTATATTACAATAATGCATATTGAATTCATTCTTTAATATTTACTACATTTTTCATTTTAGTGTTGATTCATACTCCTCCAATGAAGGAGACATATATTGCCAACCTCATTTCCGTCAACTTTTTCAACCAAAAGCAAGATTTGATGGTGAAGATGGTGCTCCAAGTAAACTTTTAATAGATTATATCTAACATGCATTTGAATCTTATGATTGTAATTAATAGGTTACACTTTAATAACACACAGCTGCTCATTAAAATTGCCCTTCATTAAGAAAAGCAGATAAAAAGACATTTATTGTACATAAAGCGTTTGACATCAAAACAAAATGCTAGCAGTTTGAGGTTTTATAGGGGTGCACAATTAGTAGAAATAGATACCACCCCTGGTAATGGAAATGGTTATTACCCTGTCAGGAATATAGTGAGCAGTAATTGAATGATTTAGGTGGGCTATTCATTCCATGCTGTTTCAAGTCTGCAAATTTCATCACACAGCATAAGTGGGTGCTGTGTGTATTTCAAACACATTTCTCGACTTATGCTTCATTATGTTTGTTGGCTGTTTTGTACAGATGACCTCCAAATATGTCCTTTTGGTTGTTGGTAATTAGAGGTAAATGAGGTTCTACATGCAGAACTCCATTAATTTAATATTTGCGTCATACTGGCTGAATTTCAAAAAGGTGAGAGCCAATATCATGAAACAATAATCCACATTTGACAAATAAAGAAACTGTAAACTATTGAAGTTTGACTGTTGCTGATAAGCTTTTCTTCTTTCGGAGGCATAACATTATTTGATAAAACTTTGTACCTATGAAGTATTTTCAAATAAGGAATCTCCTGTGTAACTTTTATACAGTGCTTCAGATGTCTTATTGCTATTTGTCCATTCAGCCTCGTTCAAATGTGCTGAATGCAACTAATTTATATGTTCCAACCTCTTTTCCTGTGATTTCGACACTTATAAAATCATTTCTTCCTGGTGTTGCATTAAAAAGTACTGTGATGGACATTAAAATTGCATGTTCTAATATGTGCATGAATGAATAAACATACTTTAATATAGTTTAATTGCATTGAAGGCCAAAATGGGAAAATATTTAATTATTTCTGTGTATGCGAACATGATCTTTAGATCATGTTCTCATACATAGAAATATAAGAAAATAAATCCAAAGCTGCTAGAGTGAACATGATTGTGAATTCACAAAATTACAAAAAGAGGAGAAATCAATAAGTGCATCATTAAGTATATGACTTTCAAGACTAATATTATAAGGTTTTCTCTTGACAAAGGAATCTTGGTTATATTTTTAATGTATACCCATTTTGATGTATTATGTAGAAAATATTCATTTTAATTTATTCCAACTCCTAAGATACTTAATAGATAGTATTTTTCTATTTAAAAATATTTCTCTCTTTATTGAACGTGGAATTTGAATAATATTTTCTGTTGTTGATTGTGTTAAAAAATTCTCTATGATCAAGCATAGAAGTTTTAGCAAAATATTTCATTTTACCTAATCAACAATTTTATAAATATTGAACTAAATACCTATTCTTATATGGGAATTTTCTCGAGCAATTTGCAGCTCTTCTGCTTGCAGTTAACATCCTTATTCTTATATAATAGTATAGATTACCTTTTAATATAAAATTTAAAATTAGTGCCTAAGAATATAACTCTGAAATCTTGTTTAGAAATCACACTGTTTAAAGATTGTATTTTGCTTGAAAATTTATCAACTCAAATGCTTATTCATCTAATCTTTCCATTTTTTCTTGTTGTAGTAAATTTACTAATTTTTTTAAATTCATAAATGGTAAATTTTTTAATGTTTTTAAGTATTAAATTTATTGCATAACATCATCATGTACTGTAAAATAATTTTACTTACCAAATTATTTTCTTTACATGTTGCTTTTTCTCTTCCTCAATAAGAAAACTGAATTTTAATTCTGTTGATTTATTTTTTCTCTTCTATGATTTTATGTATGATTTTCTAAATGGCTATTAAATCGATGCTTTATGGAATTTAAAGTTAACATAATTATATTCTTGTTATAAAATTATTACGCATCTGCAATTGACATGAAAAATATTGCATTGAATTTTACAACTACAAGAAGTAAAGTTAATCAAAAACTGCAGAGTAATTTAGATGCATCTAAAACATTTATAATTTTCTTTAGTTTACAGGTTGTCAAGCTTTCATTAAACTGAAAAGGAAATTTATAAAAAATTATTTGGGAAGAATAAAGATTTGAGTTTTTGAATGCTAGAAATATTTTATTTAAATAATAACAGTTTTTAAGTTCTTAAATTTCATGAAAACATTTTGATGTTATTATATACATGGGAAAATTCCTAAGATAACTAAATTTTGAAACAATATGATTCGTGAAAATAAACATTTTTATATAATCTAAAAAAAAAAATTGCTGTTATGTTTCATTGTTCAGAAAAATAACATGGTTGAATAATACTTTCTATCTGTTAGTTCATTAATGTATGTCTAAATTGTTTTAAGTTTACTAGATATCTGACTCTTGTATTAAAATTGAATGTATGTTGTATGAAAGGAGTTGAATTAAAAATGTTTACCTCACATTTAAATCTAAATGAAACATTTAAACAATGTGTATATTTTTAGTTTATATTTTATTGTGTGAAACACAAGTACAATCATCTAACTAACTCCAGAAACTAAACTTAATTTCTAGGTGTAATGTAAATCTCATATGATATAAGTTCAACATAATTTTCATGTAGACATCAAAAATAAACCATTGAAATTTCTGTGTCACAAGATATTGTAAAATCTTTAATATTAATGAAAAGAATTTCAGTAGCTTTATTCTTTCTAGCATTTTAGCTATGTAAGTATAATTTAGTGAGCTGTATTTTTACTGTAAATTTTTTACGTAGAGAAATTAATTGAGCTTCATTGTATAATAACCAACTGGTCTATTTCTCCAAATTAATGAATATTTTTTGATTTTGTTCTTCAAAATATAATTATAGTGAAAAGTCAATGTAATTAATTTTAAATCTTATTTGTTTAGATGGCTGGTTTTCTGCATAATATACTTTTCATTTTGTGCTCTTTAAGATTAAAAATTTTCAGATTTTAAAAATTTTCAGATTTTAAGTCTGTCAATCCGATTGCATTTACTTTATTTTCATATGAAACCTCAATGTAGAAGTTATTAAAACTTTAAAAAAAATCTAAATTTACAAAGGTTGATTTTCTTATTATGTCGAATGTAAATATTCATAACCATTTTATCAATTTAAATTAGTTTACACTTCATAATAAACAGTTTAAAGTGAAAAGCTCTGGTTAGAATTAAATAACACACATTGTTTAGTTCTAAAATAAAAAACATTTTTTTAAAATATTTTATTTCCTAATATTATTTATAGTTATTACTTATTAATAATATTTAATTATTAGCTTTAATATGGAGTATATTTAATTAAAATAAACAAAATTGTGTAATTTTAATCAACTTATAATGTACATTTCCTTTCTTAACTAACCTAGTAGATTACACCTTGAAACCTTATTGTTTAGTTTCTGAAAATTTATCCAAGTAACCATGTTGCTTATTTTTTCTCAATTTGCACTTACATCTTTTCTTCTTGTTATTTTAATACATTAGTATGATTTTAGATTTGTATAAATAAATTGAAAACTATATTATCATAGTATATTTTTAGTATTTTTTAATGTTTATGTTAAAAATAAACTGTATATGATACAATAAATTAACTCAATTTTCAATATAATTTTTATTATTTTGTGCAAATGTCATGATTGTTTCTGGACAGGTAATTTTTATCTCCTTTCTACTGATAGACACTTCAAAAAAATGTATTACAACTTATTAAGAATACTTTCTGTGTACTAGCATATTATACTAATTGTGTTAAAATTACATTGAATAATTAAAAGATTAAATGAAATGTTTTGCAAAGCATGAAATTGTTTATACATTAATTTGTAACTCTTCATAATTTGTTTGTCTAAATGTTTGTTTTTAATGCATGAATTATTGTGTGGTGTGCAACTAATTTTACTGCATCTTTCATTCCATGCTTCCTTTGCTCTGCAGCTGAAATACAGAATGATGAAGGTAATGATTTAATAATAAATTTTTTATGTGTGACATTACTACTAAATATAGTAAAATTTGTATGAAAGTAAATTAATTTCCACTTTTGTATGCTGTATTTTTTTTTTAAAGATTTTTTATCAAATCATTTAAAAATTATGGTGAGCATATAATTTATTTGAAAGAAACTTTTGAGAGATTTTAATTTTATTAGAAATTATTAAAATGTTATTAAATAATCATTATAATTTTATTGAAATTTTCAAGATTATTAGAAAACTGATTTATGTCATGTTTCAAACTACTTAAATTTTACTGATAGAGTAGTATTAATATTAGTACAGTGAATGCGTTTTATCTGTACTTTAGTTGTATCACATTATCACTATTGATTTTGAAAATAAGTGATGATTGTGTACACAAAAATGTTATTTTTATTACATTACACAATATTAATATTGATAGATTGAATAGATTTTATCAATACTTAAGTTGTATTACATTATTAGCATTACTTAGGAAGATTAGTGATAATTATAGTAACACAAATGTCACCTATTTTTTTTTTTTTTTTTTTTTTTTTTTTTTTTTTGAATAGCAGTAAATTAGAATGCATTTTCTTTTAATTGCTGAATGTTACTCTAATCTACTCTTGTTTGACAGTGTTCCATTAAAAAATTTTTTCTCAAATATTTGTCAAGTGTTTTTCACTGCATTTTTAATTTTTAAATAAATTTATTTTTTGAGATTGTGAAATATAAAATATTATTTAACAGAATCTCTTCATATTTCTTCTGAATATAAAACTTTCTTTATTTGTTGTGTATTGTTTTTTTTCTTATTAATAGAAAGCAAAAAAATTAAGAAAAAAATTGTGTTGTTTGATCTAAATAAATTATTTAGGAATTTTCATTAAAAAGTACTTTTTTATTGATCTTTTATAGCATGCTCTCACTAATTATTAAGTGGCATTATATATTTGCTTTTGATTGTCACAAAAATGTTTTGATAAGAAACATGAAATTGCATAGTTTATTTTTGTTAATATATTTTAATAATTAAATTAATACTTACTTATCTAAAATTACTGGAAGTTCATGATGACTTAAAATGAAACTTATATTTTATTTTAAAAATTTAATCAACAGTGGAATCATCTCAATTGATATTTTAAGATATATGTATTAGATGATAACATAGGTTAGATAATATCTAACATAAAAGGTATTGAAAAAGCAAAATGATAAAAATTACTGATAGTAAAATAAGGCTTATCTCATTATTTCAGTAAATTGTTATATATATATCCAAACAAAAAACAGATCTTTAAATTAAATTATAACTTGTACTCATAGATAATTTTTATCTCTTGTTAACAAGAAAACCTGTATAGAAAAGAGTTGATATTATTAGAGTTTGTAAAAAAAGTCCCCTCCAATATCAAAATAATCTTAACCTACATTATAAGAAAAAGTATTTACTTATTCAGATACATTAGACTATTGTGACATTTAGAATTATTGGTTTCCAGATTTTTTTACATTTGTATTTATCAGATTTGCACTCTCCCTTGCAAACGTATCATTAATATTACTGACTTTCAGAAAGATGATTTTCTAACACATTCTCTTAAGTAATATTACGTCATCTGGAGTTCAGTAATCAGATTGTGTAAGATCCTTGTGTAATGAGGCTGTATTTAAAAATTGTATATGAAAAATCTAGGTGCAGCCAGATTCAAAATTTGGTTCAGCATGCAAACCAGGATGTTGGGAATATGTCAAATTCCTGGTTAGAAAGCAACAAGTCAAGTAGTTTTCCCTAAGAATAAAGTTTTGTATGACTTATTATCAGGATATCATTTCATGAAGGTGACAAATGTACTTGTTATGAAGCAGTGTTTGAAAAGCCTGTAAAAGTAGATTTAAAACCATTTTATTTCCCAAATGATTCTATCAAATATCATTGAACCGAAGAAGAAATTCAGTTATTAAAATATAAACATTTGATAATGCTTCTTATAAAATCAATAGTAAAATAGATGATTCTTATGTGAAAATTAATATCCATTGCTAATTAACTGTATACTTGCAATTTTGTGATTCCTAATGAGAAGGTTAAAAGGATCCATTTCAATCAAAAAGATATTTTAACTAGAACAAATAGTAAAATGTAAGAAAAATAATAAAGAAAAAAGTTATTAATCGCTGGCAAGGAAAAACTTTGAAATTTACAAATCTTAAATTTTTTTCTGGTAACACACAATCAAACGGGTTGTGCCACGACACAGCTAACTAATGTCAGCTATGATCAGTTTTGTCCATTTACGTTCAAGAATGAATTCAGTTTCTAGGAAAGATATTACAGATGCATTTTATTAGCGTTATTTCAAATTTTGTCTTGATGTGAGTTGCTTTGTTCTGAAAATATTCGATTTGTATATCGCCATATGGTGGCGAAAACGTTCAAGTAGCAAATTTTAAATTAAAAGCTATATTGAAAGCAAATGAAAAAAAAAAATGGCGTTAATGTGTAATGAAAAACAAATCAAGCATAGTACAGAAAAGTATCCAATATACAGTTAAAAAATAATCCATTTCTTTCAATTAATTATTAATGAAGCAACCATATTTTATTTTTAAAAGTTTTCTAACCTTGTTTTAAAAGTTATTAAAAATGATGAATTTTATTAGAATCTTTTTAGAATTATCGCTATTGATAGATCTCATGCTTTCATTTCAGTTTATCACACTTTGTGATGAGGTGTATTCAAAGAGATGTTTTTTCTGCACAATTTATTATATTTTTAATCATACTGGGACCTTTTTTATTTTATGTGACACCTATATTATCAACACAGCAGTATATATTTTCGACAATTGTGTAGAAAATATTGCCGCATATTATGTGACACTTGCTGCTTATTATATACAGGACAATATGGTATATAAAAAATTATTTATTGAAATAACAAGCTATATTTTACTTTCAGTAATTACGATCATGTTGTATTTTTCATACCTTTTACAAGAGATATTATATAACTAATGTTACTATCCAATACATCTGTTTTAAAATATGTCCTGAAATGAACATACCAAAGGGTTACTATTATTTAAATTTTTAAATTATTATTGTATATTTTATTTAAAGTCATCATGATGTTCAAATTCTAAAGAACGAAATGTTTTATATTGCTTTAAATATTTCTTTCTTTTTTTTTTTAATTAAAGTATCCTTTTTTACAAAATAATCAGAAGTTATCAAGTTTCCCATTACAAATTGGGTATTATATATATTTACTGGTAAAAGTAATAAATATTCAATATTTACCACCTTTACCAAGTTTAGTGGGAATTATGAATAATCACAAGTTATTCTACATAATCGAAAGATTAATCACTTTTGCCATAATATGTACCTGACAATGAAGTTATTGAACGCTAGTTACTTTAGTCCTTTTTTAAAATTCAAGTTTTGTATTTATTTTAATTTACTATTTTCAATTTATGCTAAAACAAACATAATTCTTTTAGCATTCTTAATTTGAAATCAATCTGTCATTGAATAAATATATATATTGAATATATATATATATATATATATATTCAAGGCTTTCTAGCCTTGTGTTCAACCCAGTTTGAGTTTGATTCTCACTTTTAGTGCAGTTGTTTGTAGTGGTTTGAAAATAGTTTTAAATTATTAGTCCCTTTCAAACTAGACCTCACACTCACTTGATACCCTCATTTGCAAAAATAGACTGTAGAGTGACAAATAACTAAACCTTTTCTATTTTAAAAGATTCATAATTTTTTTTATTTAATTCAGTTGTTTTTTAGAATGGAAATTTGGTCATGTTGTCCAAATTTCCATTCTTCGAGTTGCTGAAAGCTGTTTTATAAGTTGTCAAAACTTAAGAAATAATTTTTTTATAGAATATTCAGTTTTAAAATTCTATTTTATTTATCTTTATATACTTACTCTATTTAAACAGGTCTTATTTTAAATGAAAACTAACTTTACCAGGTTTTTACACTACTAGCCATTAAAATTGCTACACCAGGAAGATATCAGATAATAAAATGATATTTATTGGACAAATATATTATACTAGAAATAACAAGTGATTAAATTTTCAAAAAATTTGGCTGGATAGATCCTGAGAAGACAGTACCCAGAACAACCACCTCTGGCAGTAATAACAGCAGTTATACGCCTGGGCATTGAGTCAAACAGAGATTGGATTGCATGTACAGGTACAGATGCCCATGCAGCTTCAACACGATGCCACAGTTCATCAACCGTAGTGACTAGCGTTTGGTGACTAGCCAGTCGCTCGGCAACCATTGACCAGACGTTTTCTATTGGTGAAAGATCTGGAGAACGTGTTGGCCATGGCAACAGCCGAACATGTTCCGTATCAAGGAAGGTCCGTACAATACCGGCAAAATGCGGTCGGGCATTATCCTGCTGAAACGTAGGGTTTCGCAGGGCTCAAATAAAGGGTAGAGCCACGGGCCGTAACACACCAGAAATGTAACGTGCACTGTTCAAAGCACCGTCAATGCGAACAAGAGGTGACCGAGGCGTGTATCCAATGGCACCCCATACCATCACGCCAGGTGATGGGCCAGTATGACGATGACGAAGGCACGCTGCCAGTGTGCGCTCACCACGATGCCGCCAAACACGGATGCGACCATCATGATGCTGTACACAGAGCCTTGATTCATCTGAAAAGATGACGTCTCGCCATTCGTGCGCCCAGGTTCGTCGTTGAAGGCGCTCTTGTCTATGACGTCACACCATTGAAGGCCCTCTTGTCTATGACCCAGCGTCAAGGGAAGCCGCAGCCATGGTCTCCGAGCTGAGAGTCCATGCTGCTGCAAACGTCGTCGAACTGTTCGTGCAGACACTTGTTGTCTTCCAAACGACCCCGTTTCTTGACTCACAGCTCGTGACGTGGTTGCAAGATCCATTCCTGTCATGCGGATAATATGCCTGTCTTCTCGGCTGCTAGTGATAGGTGGCCGTTGAGATCCCGCATGGCGTTCCGTATTCCCGTCCTGAACCCATCGATTCCATATTCTGCTAACAGTCATTGGATCTCGACCGACGCGAGCAGCAGTACTGCGATAAGATAAACCGCAATTCCTGTACACTACAATTCGACCTTTATCAAAGTCAGAAACGTGCTAGTACGCATTTCTCCTTCTTACACGAGGCATCACAACAACTTTTCACCAGGCAACAACGTTCAAATGCAATTTGTGTATGAGGAACCGGCTTAACAATTTCCTCATTTAAACACAATGTAGGTGTCGCTGCTGGCGCCTGCTTTGTCTGAATGCGCTGAAAAGCTAATCATTTGCATATCACAGCACCTTCTTCCTTTCGTATAAAATTCACGTCTGTAGCATGTCGCCTTCTTGGTGTAGCAATTTTAATGGCCAGTAGTGTATTTTTAAATTAAAATGGATTGATTTCATCTATGCTGTCCACATTTATGAAAATAATTAACAAATAATATTAATTTATCAAACTATATGGAAAGGAAATGCAAGTATTTTAACATAAATATTAAATTTTTTTCTTGATAGGACTCCACTCCTATGACCTCTCATATTAATAAAATAACGAAGTTTACTCTCCCAAACATGATTGCCCACTTTTCAATTATTTCTTAGGAAACTGGGTTGACTAACAATAATTTTATTTAGATCTGTTCTTAAGAAATTATAAGTTACTTTCGATGCAAGAAATATCAAGAAGTCGTTGAATTTAAATTAAATAGTTTCAAGAATTGTAAGAAGTCCATTGCTTACCATAATCATAATATTATCAACACAATCAAAATAATTTAGACCATTGCTTATCCACTCTCCATTATTTAATCTATTTAAAAAACTTAATTCACAAATTATACAAACATTTAGCCCATATTAATGTTCTATTATGTTATGAATTACTTAGGTATTTTAAATTAATACTAAATATTCTCTCTGGGTATCACATGCAAATACACCTTGTCAAATATGTATACAATCTGATTAAACCAACTGATAGTAGGATGTGGAAAATTGAAATTATATATCTCTTTAATATACTGAAAAATTACTGACATTTTCCATGTTGGTCCCTAAAAGTATTTTCAAGAGTGCACATTTTGAGGATTACTGAAAAAACCCAAGTTGATCTGAAAATTATAATATTTTAATTAAACATGTGCCACCCTCCCTGTCCTGTTGTCAGCATGCCTGACTGCAGATAGGGAGGTCATGGGTTCGAATCCCGATTCGGGCATGGGTGTACTTTCTCTCTTATCTTTGTCCTTTCCTTGTATGAATGGTTGCCTACCCTTTAAATGGGTACCTATTGGCATGTGTGTTCTGAAGAAGCCGGACTCCATGCCAAATTAAGGTTCAGTTGAAAAAGTGACGCAGGGCACCCCATTTTGTCAGCCTAGCTGTCGCTCTAGAAAAAAGAAAAATTAAACATGATTGAAATTATTACTTATACTAGTTTGGTGTTCTGGACTAAAATTTTACTAATAGTTAAATTATAATATCTATCATGATGGGCCTTCAATTTATCATATTTGCACCTTTATTTTGAAATAGATGGGTGCAATTGTCCAATTTACCATACTTGTTTTAATTATATCCCATACTATATTTCTGTATAGCATAAAAAAGTTTTATCATGATATTTCAAGCCAAAAAATGATATAATTGAAATGGAAAACATAGGTTGATAAATAGAAGTAACAAGTTTTATTTAATGTAATTACTTTAATTTAATGTATTTTATTTAATGTAATTTTTTATTTAATGTATTCTACGTTTATACTTATTTAGCTTTACTAAGATAATACCTTTCTTTGTTGACATATTTATGTGCTCCTTGATTTACAACATCACATCTAATCACTTCGTTTTTAGTGACTTTTTCAAAAATGAACATCTCACACGATTTCCGAGTAATAATTAGTGCCAAAAAATATTATTCGACTTCGATCATATGGTTCACTCTAAAAATTTTTGGAAAACATTTTTGAGCAAAACAAAAATAAAAATTTTTTAATTTAAGCTAATTTTGAAGATTTTAAATGGTGTATTTTTGTCTTGAAATTATTGAATCCAAGATATTTATTGTTATAAAAATTTAAACTATTACTATCTTTAAACAACTCTTTTTATACCCTATTCTAGAAAAAGTACCAAATATTATAATAAGAAAACATGATGTAGTCTCTTTAATTTCTATAAAACCAAATGTAAACATTTTTTCCAGAATATACTTAGCATAGAAGAAATAAAAGCAATATTTATGTATAGTTAAAGCTTCTAACATAAATCAATTTTTCAATATATCAGGAACATTAAAATTGAATGATTTTTAGAACAAATTTTTATTTAAAAAAGTGTTATTCTTTTTTTTTTTTTTTTTTTTTTTTTTTTTTTTTTTTTTTTTTTTTTTTCCCCATTCATGTTATTTTGGGTTGAGACATGAATAAAAACATCAGAAATAATTTATGAATTTATGTACTTTAATATAGTGTGAATATTGTAAAATGTATTTATATTATATATATATATATAAAGCTTTTATTGAATTTCCATAATATAAACTTTTTCAGGACATATAAAACACCATTTTTTCAAAACTGTTCTTCAAAAATTCAGTGTACTTTCTGTTAAAAATTGTGAAATCATTTTCATTCATATCAAACATACAACAGTAGAATTTGTTTTCTTTTATTATTATGTGATTTTTAGGTAGCCATTGAATAAATGACTTTCATCTTTTTATGTGTTTAATATCATACACTTTTCTGAATAAAATTTCTCATCATTAAATATTTCATATATTGCATATACTGTTACTACATGATTTTTAAAAAATGTAGTGTTTTCAGGAAAGTGATTATTTTCCTTATTAAATGTGTACAACTCGTACAGATAGTGACAATTTAAAAGATGATCTTATTATTTTTTAAAGTTATTTCTTTTGTTTTACTGAAGGGGAGTAATTAAATTGAGTTATTTGTACAAAAAATGAAAATAATTCCATTTAATATTAAACTTAATATTTTAGTTTTGTGTATATATAACTCAAGTTTTACAATGCTTTCTAGGGAAACAACGCCGCAATGAAATGATAATTCGTGAGAATATTCCTGCAGAATTGCCACCAGATGTTGTCAGATGTAAGTAGTTTTATTAAATTTGGTTTTATGTTTATATTCTTATATCTATTTATGCCATACTCAATTGGATAAAATACACATCTTGTTAGAAAATTTATTTTAAGCTTTATATGTTCAAGTAATTTTTATTCAATACTGCAAGTTTGTAAATTAAATTTGAATCATTCTGGTATTATATTTTAAAAATGTATCTATGTATATGTGGAGTAATATAACATTAAATGTGAAAAAATTAAATATTTTTATCATTTAACAGAAAAACTATTTTTATGATATGTTTATACTTTACCTCATGTGTTTAGAGTTATATTATTTTAATTATTTTCTATTTCAATATGTGATACCTTGTCCTGTTCTAGAACAAAATTATAATAGAAAAGTTATTAAAATTTTCTGTTTAATAGACTGAAGTAATACATAGCTAGAAAAAAATGTTTTTCTTCTAATCATCACTTGTAAATATTGAGAATTCAATAAGTTTTTTTCTGTAAATTACTAATAAAAAACTAATATAAATACAAATGTTTAGTTTGCATTAATGTTTAGTTTTCCTAAGCATTTTGTGCTTCAAGAATTGCTAATTACAATTCCATTTCAAATTTTCAAAGCAATAGTGGTATAATCATAAAATATACTATCTTATTTTATCTTTTGCTTAAATATTCATTAAGTATTTTGTTAATGAATATTTAAGCAAGCATTTTACAGCCTTTCTTGTAATTTCTAAGTTTAATTAGTACTTTTAATGTTTAAAAGAGAGAAATTTTATTTTAAGTAGTCTTCAATATTTTAATATTTTACTTTTATTATTTTGAGAAAAATATTAATGCTTATTAGAATATTTTCTGTGAAATTCATTAAAATTAATTTGAGGATTAAAATCATAGATTTACCTTCAATTTTCATTTTAGTTTTTATTTAAACATTTATATTCCAACTTGTACGCTTAGGTTCAAATTGTTTATGTACTATATTTTTTTGTATATAATCCGTGGATTTTTTGTTAAAAAAAGTTTCAAATTTAGTTGTGCGTATTATAGGCCACCGTGAATAATCTGATAAAAAACATTCTCCATCAGAAAAACTTACAATAAAGATTTGAAAGAAATGATGATAAAGTCTTATAAAATAAATAACAGGTGGCACAAGGATTTAATTGATTTATTTCAACTATAATCAGTTTTGTACAATTACATTCAAGTACGAATCTGGTTCCTGAGAAAGATATTACAGTTGGCATTGGCATTCGTCATTATATCTTGATGGGAGTTAATTCGTTCTAAAAATATTCAAGTCCATATATTTTGATGTGTAAGTGAAAGTGGATACAAGTTACACAGTAGAGTTTAAACTTAATCTTATTGCAAAGGCAAATAAAAAAACGTAGTGACAAATGTATTAATGTAAAATGAAAAACAAAGCTTACACAGTTCAGTAGAAAAATGTATCCAAGGTGAAGCTCAAAAATAATCCATTCTTTTATTTAATTATTAACGAAACAAATGTATTTTATTTTTAGAAGATATAGCTAACCTTGTTTTTAAAAATATTGCAAATTAAAAATTGATAAGTTTTGCCAGAATCTTCTCAGAATTATCACACTTGATAATCTATCTCATTTTATTGCACTTTGTGATGAAATTGAACCAAACCAGTTTTTCATAATAAACGTTTTTCTTTCTATACAATTTATTAAATTTTTAATCATACTGTGTATTTTTTATTTTATATAATACCACACTATCAGCAGTATATATTTTTGACTATTTACGGAAAAAATTTATTCAGATTATGCAACTCTTTTTTTTTTTTTTTTTTTTTTTTTTTCTTGAATAAAGTTTTTGCAGATTCTATATAGGAAAATTTGGTAAATTTTAATGTTATTCTATGTCTGTTTTTTGTAATATTATAATTTGTTCTCCATTCTAAGTTTCCATAGTTTGTAATTGCTTATAAAATATTAATTTTTAAGAGCATGTATTTCAGTTAAAAAGTGATCTACATATCCATATCATACTTTATTGTTAATTGTTTATAATTCTTTACTGGCTGTTTTTAAAGTCTTTGAATTACTGAGTATCTTATAGTTATTCAGTTGCTCAGTTTCATCTTTGAAATGTATTAAAACTGATATTTAGTTGTATTTTAATTCCATTTCTAAGGGATTTTCCATTACTTTGTGGTCATTTTCCTATATCTGCAAAAATTAAAATGTTAATACACTATAAATGTTTCATTAGTTTCCTCTAATATTTTAATTAGTCTTTCTTTTTCAAGAATCAAAATATTTCATGACGGTTGTGTAGTCGCATCTTTGGGTATAAACATAATATGCTATTGATTAAAGATATTTTATACCGCTCAAACAATTTCCTGTTATTCAAACTTATTTTTATAAAATAAGAGTGATGTGTCTTTGATGTGGAATAATGATACTGAAATTAAAAAAAGGTTATTTAAGATTTGTTTATTACAGATTTTTCTTGTGGTTTTCATCAGGAGTAGTTGTGATTGCTTATTTCTCAAAACGCACATAATAACTATACAGCCATGTTTATCTTAGAAACAAATACCACTAAGTTATGGATTGATCAAGAGGAGAACTAATTTAAAAATTTATATTTGCATAGTTAATTGTTGAAAAGTAAATATTAGGAAATTAGACAGTATTATAATTTATTTTCTCACTTTTTATGACATAAAAAAATGAATAAATTTAGAAGTCTAATAACCCAGTCTGTGTTCTATGCATTCATATAAATTGTTTAAAAATATGAATTTCTGAAATATTTTTGCTAATTAAAATAGGTTTACAATGGTAAAATTCTATTAAATTATAAGATAATTATATTCTAGTATTTGTATAATTATTTTACAATTTAATAAAAATAACAGTGATGTTCTGCTACCAATGCACAAAAAGAATATTTTTACACATTAATAATATTTTACCTAGCTTATTTCTGTTCTTTATTAGAATATTTCATACTAAATAACTTAAAAGTATATTATTGTTGAGAATATTGGTTTGATGTAGACACTTGTTATAATACTTTGATTTCAGTAATTTATAACAAAATTGAAAACTAATCTGCTGTTTAGTGAAAGACTACATGATAAATATTATTTCTAAAAAACGTTTTATTTACCAAATAGTTAAAAGCAATGATTTAAACATCACTGTAATTAGAAGTCTCGCTCTATTTTATATTGAATTTGCTTTATATAGAGAGGGGATGATACAGTGCATATTATAGAGAATGTCTGAGCAATTCACTGGCACTTGAGTTTTTAGCCGAGCAATTGACTTCAACTGTAAGAACAAGAATAAAAGAGTATTTGGGACTTAAGTAGTAAATAGGTTGTATTTAATTAAAAACATGTAGAACTGACTTATGTTTTCAAAATATTTTTTATATCCATGCTTTAAAAACTATGCAATACTAAAGGGACCATTTAATATAGCATTGATTGATTATGTATGAGTTATTAATAGTTGTAGCTTTCTGAAATGTACAGGAATTGGTTTACTTTTCATTAATGCTCAGTAATGATTGTCCACAAGCTTATTTATAAGGACTGCCTATTTTGCACTATGGCAATATTTGTTATATCATAAAAATAACAACCTTATTGTATGTTTATATAAACTCAATTCTTGAGTTCATTCTCAAATATATCTTATAAAATTAATTAGTAAAGCAAATTACTCAATATTATTTTAATGTTGTTTACAGTAATGCATCATTGTTAATTTACTTTTGCATAAAAATTATTCATCTATAAGAAATCCATAAAGAATGTTGGATTTTTCCATTTGTGTAATGATTCTGTCATAAAATATTGTCTTTCATTTCTCTTTTATGAATATAGCATGTTATTTTGTCTTTAATAATGTCTCAATTGAGTAAAATTTCACAATTATTCCTAATCATTTTAATCATTTAGTCCTGTTTTAAGCAGTTTCCATGTAAATGTTTAAAAATACAACAAATTTTTACCTAGTGAGAATCATATTTTTGAATACCATAACAATAGTTTTTATGCATTTCTGACAACTTCTTGTACTATTCTTAAGATACTTATTCTGCAATTTTCTTAATTGAATTAAATTGATAATTTTGGCAGTGTAAGGAAGTTTAATATTTCTAATTTACTTTTCTTCAAGTATTAAAAAGCAAAATGGCTTTACCATTTTAATAAAAAAATTATCATAAATTTTAAAAAAATTTAAACAATAGTTTTTGGAGATAATTTTTTAAAAAAAATTGTTCTTTCAAAGTTATTACTTGCATTAAAATCTGATATAGGAATATAGTCTCCTTTGGTTATTTTAGGTTCGATTCACAATAAAAATTTATCTTTAACTAGAATTACATGCTTTTTTATTGTTTAAGTTGCACCAATAGCTAAATGTATTCAAAACATTCTCCAATGACCTTACAATCATATCTATTAACTATTCCTTGCTTAGTTGTAATAGTTAGAACGTTGTTTTTTATTTTCTAAATAAGGTTAAATCATTTAAAACTAATGTGATTGTATAACTTATTAAGATCTTACTGATTTATTATAAAAGCATTTGATATATTTTTCCAATCCTTGTGGCCAGGCATTGAAGAAAAAAAATTTTTTTCAATGTTAAGAATGTTAGTTGTTTTCTAATTTTTTTTGTGAAATATATAACAAAAACATGGGAAATGATATGTATATATTAGCCATTATTTTTATTTTCATGATATTTATTATCACGAGCATTAAAAATAGCATACCAAGAAGGAAACATAGGACATAAAAAAAGGAAAATTAATGCACGTAATGTTGGATGTGAAATATACAATTGGTCCCAAAATCAGGAAAATTAAACAAATATAATGTATATGATTAAACAAATACGGTACATCCTCAATAGCACATCAGACCTTCTTCTGCTGCTATGCATGTCGTCACACAGTCCGACATCAAGTTGATTAGACATTTCATGTTGTCCTGAGACAGGTGTGCCCACATATCTTGAACAGCCACTTCCAAATCTTGTACAGAGGTTGATGTTTGGCTTTTCAGCTGCTTCCAAATATGATTTTGCACATCGAATTTTATTATACTTATTTGCAAAGTTTCATACGTGAACCTTTCTTTCTTCTTGGTGTGTTATTTTCATTGTTCCTGAATGTATTTCATTATTGACAGAGAATATTTTAAAATAATGTATTTGAATTGCCTTAGAATGATTGATAGCAAACTAATGCTTAATTTCATTTGCCATGTATAGCCTGTAGATGTTTTTTTATGTTTGAGAATAAACCTACTGAAATTATTTAGCACATAGTTAATAAAAACTGTTAAGACCTCCGTTATAATATAGATGGCGCTCTCACTTACCCAAGTGAGGGAGTTGTTTGTGTAATTTAGTAAGAAAGTAGCTGTAACAGGGGAAGGTGACAGACGAGCCTGCCGTTTGGTCATCCTTTACTTACTCCTTTTAATGTTGAATAAAAGTTGTTTTTGTTAAGATACAGTCCACTTAAATTCTTTAGTTAGTAGGATGGTCCCTACAGAAACAAAAGATATTACTTAGAAATATTTGTTGAAGTAGTTTTTATTAAGACATTACAATATTTTGGGGGAAATCTAAAGTAAATTAGGTTTTCGTTTCAAAATCTATCTGAGAAAGTATTGTGTGGTGAAAATTAGATTATAGCAAAATTCTTTAGTTACTGATTTCATAACAAGAAACATTGTTTTATAATTATGCATTTTTCCCATTATGAATGAATAAATATGAATACATTTTAAATTAACTTATATTTAGTCAATAGTGGATTTATCTTCTCTTTATATCATTCTTTGTATACTTCATTTATTTGTCCCAATTTTCTGTTTACTGCTTGCAGCCATTATTTTAATAACTAATATCATTAATTTAAAAGCTGTTTCATATTTATTGCAAATACTTTTGTTTTCACTTGAAGAAACATTTTGAGATCTCTATTACTCTGTCATGGATTTCATTGGTGATGATTCTTAAAAATTGCAAATATTTTGTTTTTTTTTGTGGCAATGAATAATTTTTATGTAATTTGTTCAAAATCTGAAACCCTTACTAAATATTTTTAAACAAAATTTTTTATGATATTTATAATAATATTTATGCAATTTGATTTTTACTTTTAAAAATATTTTCATTAAAAATAATAAAAATATTTATCAGTAAATTTTATTCTGTTCATTTGTTTAGTAACACAGTTATTGCAAAAGATGAATATTTAAATTTCTATTAAGCTGTCATGGAAGTATGAAATACACACACTGGGCAATGATTTAGAAACCAATGATCAATATTTTATCAGATCACCTTTTCTGCGGATAACAGTTCATATTTGTTTATCAAGTCTACATATTTTTGGAATGTATACATATCCAGAGAATACCATATATTGGCTATGTTCCTTTTTATATCTTGTAAATTAGGTAGAAGAAGAAGAATGTTGGCCATTTTAAGTATTTCCTAAATTTTATATTTCTTTTCATATCAAAAAATACTTTTGCATAGTCTACCTACCACCACCTGTTCAGCAATATCCAAAAGTAGAAATAATTTAAGTTCACTCTGAAATTATTTAGACTGCTACAACAATGTAAAAATGAAACTTAAATTTGTTTTCCACATTTCTATTTACAGGGGGAAAAGTTTAATTTTTTTTATCCTGCTTTTAGCAAAACTTGCGTTTTATTGATCTGTCATAAAGTCCAAGAATTCAGCTGCTAATGAGCTGTTTTTCAAAAATATTTACCTACTGGGTGTTGCCATTAGCTAATAAAGTAATTATTGAAACTGGGCAGTGTATAGCTGTATATTTAAGTTAGAGACTGAAAGAGGGTATATTGAAGATTAATAATGATAATTTCTGTTCTCGCTAGAAGATGATGTATGCCTGACAGCTTTGCTGAGCACACAGCTTGTTTAGTATTATATATTCATCTTTGTAAATACTCATTATCTGTGTCATTGTGGAGATGCTATTATGTATAAATGTTTATTGAAGTGTAATAAATCTCCTGCATAGTAAAAATTTCCAGTTATTTTTCATTACTCATTTTAAGCCACCAAGTCTCTGAAGTCAACTTTTTAAATATACAATATTTAAGAGACTGTTCTGCAGCACTTTTCAATTCTCTTTTAATGTTGGAATGCAAAAATGTTAAGAAACTAACAGTTTTGTCTGATGTTTCTCTCTACCGTATCCTACACATTTTCTATGAAATTAAGATCGGGGTTCTGTGATAGCCAGGGAAAGTGTTGGAAGTCAGACTAATGCTCAGCAAATCGATTTTGAACACTTCTGGCATGATGATAGTTGTACAGAAATTCCTGTAGGATCAACTCTGACAACTTGTTACAAGTAGTCACTAAGAAAAGATGTCAGAGTTGTCAAACAACAATACAAGTTTAACAAACATTTAATTAGAAATAAAGATCGCACTACAGATAAGACTGCACACATTACACTAGTGAGATCACCACTACAGTGCTAGATTTTATTACAGAAAGTAAGTTGCTATTGCCATGCAGAGTCCAGTTAAGCTTCACTTTGTGCAACCATGTTTGTTAATTCAGCAAAGTTGGAAGTTGCAATATGTGATGTTGTATGGGTCATGTCGGTGATGCAGGTGCACGGCCACTGCAGTTATATTATTGTACTTAAAGTATATTGCACCAAAGTGAAAATATAACATTGCAGGGTGCATCTCATCTGCAAGTATATCTAAGTATCACATAGCTATTTACCCTCCAGGAATACCAAAACACCATTTCCATATCTAGTGAACAAGCCCTATATCATGGTATTCCCATCAGACCCTTGAACAGTGCGAGTAAGGCAAGATGGCTTCATGGCATTGTAGGGCTTTCCCCAAATTTGACTTTTTCCATCTGTGCAAAATAAAGTAACTATATTCATTCACCCACATAATCCATTTCTGATGCTTAGAGGACTAGTGTCTTTTTTTCAACCTGTGCAAACAATTTATTTTGCATTTGAGGCAAAAATGAGTGGGTTTTTTTTTTTTTTTTTTTTTTTTTTTTTTTTTTTTTTTTTTTTTTTTAAAGTACCCAACTATGTATTTTTATTCTCTGCATGGTTACAGCTAAAATCTGTTGAAGAATTTTTATTGATATTTTTTGTCATCTGAAACACAGTAGAGTCTCTATTCTGCAATTAAATTTGTTATTGGTGAATTAAATCACACTCTTGGAAAACTGGTTAAATGCAGTTATGTCTTCTAGACAAGAACTATGAATTTTGATTCCAGACTCTGATATGATTCTTTTGAGAACACAGTAAGCTTTTACTACCATCAAAATTGAGGCCCCTGCTAAAAATGCCCCAGTTATAAGCCGTTTTCAAATAGGCAAAAATATCAAATTTCCTATTTCATTTCATTTACGACAAAATGCACTCTTACTCCTTAATTATGCTAGCTTTATAATGATGTGTTGCCTATAAAGAAAATGTACATGCTTAATTTCTAACAAGGATTTTAATGAAAATATGAAAGTTTTTACTTCATTAGTCAGCATGTGTAGAACAATCCTTGAACTTTTTATTGTAATCTCTAATTTTAAATAAAATATTTTATAAAAGGTAGACATTTATTTGTATAAGTCTTCTTATATTTTGTTTGTAATCATATAATATTATTTTTGTTTATTTTAGTATTGTGGAATCATACACACAATATTGGTATTTATTTGAATTTATCTTTCTCAGGTAAACTAAATGATACCATTATTTAACGATTAAATTAGTATTTAAAGATGTTTTTTACATTAAATATTCTGCTATGTGTGTTACAAAAAGATTTCTGCCATTTAAATCAAAATTCTTATATATGAGGTCACATTATCTATAATGAATACATTTTGTAATTGAATTTGATTACTTTTTTAAATTATTAAAGTCTCAAATATAGCATATTTTTCATACTTTGGAAAAATCCGAAAAATGTATTTAACTCCCAATACTAAAATTTCTTAGTTTTCATGACATTTTATTTATTTTTGATCCTTGTTTAAGAATTTTAGTTTAATCTTAAATACAACTCTTAATATGTTTTCAATTGTTTCTCACTATATTTATCATTATGTACATGTGCACATGCTACATGCTTGCTAAAACTTCTTAAAATTTGGTTTAAAAAATTATGGCTTGTTTTTTAATCAAAATAATGTAATAACAATTTTTTTTGATATTTCTATGGGCAAATATTTATTATTAATTATAAGCATATCTATTATTTGCTAAAATGTTTACATTTATAAAAATAATTTAATAGAATATTATCTCTGACTTTGTCACCATAGATAGAGTGGTGAAAAAGTATAGAACTATATGAAGAGTAGTAGAAAAAAAGAATAGAGAGAGTAGTGAAAAAACAGCATGGTTTTTATTTTTGTTCATACTAATTGGAAATTTAATTTATACTTTTATTATATTACATGCAACTGTAAATACCCTAGAAAGTAATTATCACTAATTAAGTAAGAGGAATCAAAATATTTATAAGAAGTCTTTTTTTTTTTTGTTATTTTATATTGATATTTTATCTAACTTTGTGGTTTTACAGTTAGAAATATTTTATTTGAAAAGTTACCTTATATTAATCTAAATGAAATTTCAGAATTTTATTATTAAATTTTATCTGAAAAATTGGATCAAATTTTCTAGTTTCTTTTTACAAACACCTAAACTTTTTACTTTACAATTATTTTTTGTTACTTTTTAAAAAAACTTAAAGGAACTGGATGAAGATAAGCCATTATAATTTTTTGGAAAATTAATCTTTACCTTTATATCTTAACAGTAATATTATAAGTTTTAAAATAATATAAGTGATTTAAATTAAAATTTTAATATATTAAAATTCCATGCATATAATTTGAGATATTTGGCTGAACAAATTAATTTTTGAAAAAAACTATAAATGTATTATTTTGTAACTTATAAACAAATTTATTTATACTGTTATATATCCTTATAATTTAAATGTGTGTAAAATTAAATAAAAAAAAATAATAATAAGAGTTTATAAGCATTTGTAAAACAAATACATATTTTCTGTCAAAAAATATTTGTAAATAAAATTGTCTTAAAAAATTTAAAAAATAAATGTAAGTGTTAAAGTTGATTTAATTTTTCAAAGAAGTTTTAAGAAGAAGTTTAAGTGTTAAGTACAATAATGCAATTTTAACGATACACTATAGTAGAATTTAAATTATATTATTGATATATATTAGAAGTTACGTATTTCTGAATAACAATTTAAACTTTATAGGTAGCTAAATCAAATAATAAAAAACAAATGTCTCAACAAGACATTAAACTCATCCTAAAAGATCACCTTGACAAGCAGTTTCTCTATCATTCAGTTTAACATTGGTATTGTTGTTCATTGTAACTGTAACATTATAAGTGTATTTCTGCTATTTGATTAAAAGAATAAAATATATTTTATTTTGGTCCCAAATATTACAATAATCAATTAATTTTAAAATTAAACCAGAAATTAAACAAGTTTTTATGTTGAGATACAGCATTAATTTGTCTGATATAAAAACAATTCATTCTCTATAGTTTGCCTTCCAAAATTTTTAACATCAAAATTTACTTTCAATTTTCAATTCTATTTTTATTATAGAGCTTAAAAATAAAAAATATTTTAAAAGTAAGTGAAACAAATTTATTTAGTTTTTCAAATTTTAGGATGTTTCCAATTAGTGCATTTATGATACTAGAAGATCTCATCTGATTTCATAATTATAAGTTTCATACCTCTTATTGAATATATAATACCGTTATACACAGTGTAAACTTAAGGGCCGGAGTTGATAAATATTATGCAACTAAAGTGTTTAATAGATTCGTTTTAATCTTCTGCTGCCAGCTGACATAAATTATTATCAGCCTGTCATTTCCTTTCTTTTCTGATTTGCTATTCTTTGAATACATTTCTGTTAAAGTCTGCATGCTCATGAAAATTGATTAGTTTTTCTATGACTCTGGAAATTCCTGGAATTTTGAGTTGACTCTTAGAAAATAGGGAAAGAGTCTGAAATTTGTATTTCTTTATATATTTAGTTTTTAATATAAAAATTTTAGTTTTAATTCATTTTATGTAATAAAAAATGTAAAGAATTAAAATATTAATTTTTGTTTTCTCCACTGGAAGTGAGGAAGCCTAATGTATCATAATACAAGCAAGAATTTGATTAAGTAAAAAACATGGGATTTATTTCAACTGTACATGGTTTTTAATATCAATGAAAAAAGAAAAAAAAAACCAAGAAAGTTTGTATTCTAATATTATATGGCACAAAACATTTTATGTTTATATCCTTAATTTATTATGTGCAACAAATCAAGCACTGAAATGTAAAATCTTCCCTTGCCTAATGTATCTAAAATCAATACATCAGAATATGCCTGTTTTAAAATTTTGTTGTTTCGTATAAAGCTTAAATTACTTCAACACTTGTTATAATAGTGACATTGTATGGAAAACTATTTTGAGTCCATTAAAAGTAAAATTAAATAAAAAAATCCATTAAATTATTTTAACTTATTATGAAAACTATAAAATTGTTGACATTTATAGAAAGTAGTTAATTTGCTTTTACTACTCTCTTATGGTTAAGTATCTGTTGAATGCATGTTTTCTGTAAACAATAATTTGATGGTAGAAAATTTAAAAGATCTATCAGATGTGCCCATTCCTGTCATTTATATTTCATATTGAACATAGGCTGGCTATATGAGCAATATAAAAATGTTTTGTTATACTGCATTGTAAACATATCTTATTTAATATAACAAATGAAAAGATTGTATATAATAGTGGAAAAACTTATATGCTGAGCTTAGTTTTTTCACTATTAGATGTTTTTTATAAATTTTATGCTTATAAAATTCAAAAATTGAAGAGAAATATATGGAATGTGATGTAAGTTAGTATGAAAAATCTAAAACTAGTGCCAAAAAAAGTAAAACTGGATTATTAAGATTAATTACAAAGTTAAACAAATGTCATAAATTTTCGGACAAACAAAAATACATTGCATTTAATAATTAAGGAAAGCAGATTAGTCTGAAATATAGACATGTAATTTTAAGTAATTTAAAAAAGATTTAAAATAAACACATGAAAAACATGACTTTTTGTATTCAATAGTAGCAATTAAAATATGATAGAAGTAATTTAAACTAAAGCTTTTTTCTCTTGTAAGCAATGATTGTTTTCTTTTTTCTATTTTAACAGAAATTGATTTGTTGCATCTTTAAAGTATACTATAAATTAGTAAAAAGTAACTATGTAAACAGATTTAAAAACTCTAAAAATATTCATTATCGTATACAATATTTAAGTAATTTAAAGAATTTTTAATATTTCAATTGTTTCTATTGTAGCTGTGAATTCATTTGATGCCTATATATCAATCATAAGTTTTAAATAAAATGTATTAGATTTTTCAAATATTTATTGCAATCATCATTTAAAAATCTAATTTGAAAATATGATAACTAATTATATTTATTTGAT
>JAPDSC010070196.1:0-18148 GCA_026290005.1 Latrodectus geometricus
GCTTAACATAAAATTATAGTAGAACAATTGGTCTACTTTGCGAGCACTCTATTTTGACTTTATATATACTGAAAACAATTTTTACAATAAAAATTTGCAATTGTTCCAACTTCAAAAGTAATAAATTAAAATATTTTTCCAAAAAAACGTAATATAGTATTAACAATTTTGATGATATTATTTTTTCTAACTGAGTGAATGAACTTACGAATCATCTTAGAATCGTTTGTTATCTTAGGATGATTGTTATGTTTACAGGTTATTTTAAATTTTGGTGTATTCAAGAGCATTTTTATTATTTTTAAATTAATAGAATAAAAATATTACTAAACGGAATACAGTTACAATCAGAATTTAGTATTTTCATTTTTACATGATTAATAAACCGGCTAGCGTGGATGTATACAGAATTGTACAACCAGCTGGAGCCCTATTATGACACTCGCGTAATTTATGGTTTTTAAAGTAACGTAAACTTTACAAATTGAAGGTGGCTTTTAAGTGAAAAATGATTTCAGTACAATAGGCAGGCTTAGTTAATTAAAATTCCACCTAATTAGAAGAGCTCAATTCAAGGCTAGGTACAGTGAAGCATGCAGGTGAAACATGTAAAAAGTATTGGTAAATACTTGCTATATAAATTAAATAAAAAATTACGTACGAAATTTTCATGGATTTCCATCATCGCAAATCAATTTAAGAAACTCTTATCTAAATTCGTAAGAAAACATGAAGCCTATTGTATATTATTTTGCCCCTAAAGATTATCCTTTAAATATTCTATTTGAAGAAAAAAAAGGTTGATAAACAAAGTATAATAATACAAAATGGATGTATTTTTTTAAATAAACATTACAAAAAATTTAATTAAAGTGTTTGATATTTTAACTTTTAGTACATTTGTATCATTAGAAATATGCCAATGAGTAAGTTCTTAAAGCATGCTTCAGTCATCAAATTAAAAACTTTCTATGCTTGGACAGTGGTCCAGTTGTTGTCAATATTATCAATAGCAATGTTCTTCCTTTCTTGACTTTTTATTTCTCTCATATTCAATATTTAAGTCCTGTATCTTAGACTTTGATTTTAAATTTTTTATGTAAAAAATATGGTATTTACATATTATACTGACCACTTCATCAAACAATGTTATTAAATGCAGCAATTTAATGCCGAATAAATTAGTTTTTATCAATTTGTTTCAATGTAGTTAGTTGTAAGTTAATTGCTTTATTTCTCCTTCACATTAAAAAAAAATTATTATAATGTACAAAACATTTGACAATGCAGTTATTTTGCCAAAAATAATCAACGGGGAAATACACATAAATAGCAAAAATAAATATCTATTTTATCCTTGTGAAAAATATTTCCACCTTAAAAACTTTCATTTATTAATCCTTTACATTATATTAGAAAAAAGTATTGTCTATGTAAGCAAATGAGAGATATCTAAGAAAACTTCATTTGCAAAAGTATCAATGAACCCATTTTTCAAATACACTGCCGAAATTTAAATATCTATAATTTTATAAATTATAAAATCTAGTGTTAAATTTAGAGAGAATACTACATAGCTATTTCTAAAGATTGTAGCTAGCTAATGCAATTCTCACCAAGTCTTTAATACATGTTTTTCTAAATAAGATTTAGTAAGATCATGCCCATGTGCAATATGTTCATTTAGTCTCAATAAATTATAAATTATACTAATTTCTAGAATAAAATAATTCTAGAATATTTAAGCAAATAGATAGATTCTTGAATAAATATAAAGAAAAACATAAAACCTTTGAATAAATAAATAAAATAAATAATGTACAGCAAACAAATGAAAAAATGTTTTGAATAAATACAACTCCATATTCTCACTAATATGCTTAATATAATGATGAAAAAGATGCATGAAATGTTTTTTAAAAATAATCAAATATTCCACCCCCCGCCCAAAGTTAAAAGCTTCCAATTCTTATTAAAAGCTTCCAATTAAAAGCTTAACTCTTTTTGTACATTTATAACGAGCTTGAGCAGTAATAGCATTATTTGGTGAATCTATACTAACACACCTTCATGAAAGAATATTTTTAACCAATCCTCATATCTATTTTTTAAATCTTTAAAGCCACTCTCTAACACTGCTAGTTATTAGTCTGCTCCTTTCATAATGCATTCCGGTAGCGTAGCTAAATTTGACATTAACGATCTTCTTTCTTCATTATTATTATTTTTCGTGACCTCTGTTGATACAACATGTTCCATTTTCGATACATCATCAATCGTATGAATGCGTAAGCGTTTAAGGCAAAACCCTAGGGTATTGTTGACAAACAAAATGTACATGTTTACATACATTGAATAGAATGGCAACCAATAGTCAATGCATGTACAGCTGCATTCGAGAACTATACATTGCAGTCCAAGCATTTGATTTCACATATACATTTATTTCTTTTACAATTATCATCATACTTATCAGTGTTACTAGTAATATTACTAGCTTTAGTAGTAACCCTAGAACTGCAACTTTCCATCTCTATCACAGAATATGTTTCTTTCCTTTGTTTAATCTTTTCATGCCTCTTTCAAATGTCAGCAAGACGAGAAGTTAATTTGTGGTGTTCCACAGATATTAACCTGCCTATAAGTTTCTTTGAGATTGCTTTTAATACAATAGAAAGAGAATGATCTAATTGCTTAACAATCCTACTTCTCAAAATAGCTCTGCAGTATCTAGTGTAGAGAATTATCTTCCTTTAATTGAAATGGAACATAATAGTTGGAATCGAAAACTAATTAACTCCAAAAAAATATACATACTTTTAGTATCTCGTTATTGTTCAGATGTGGTTATTGTATCATTTCTTTCAAATGTCACTTGTTTAACTCTCACGCATTTTCTTTTTAACAAATATTATTTCGTTAAAAAGGATTGACTTCGTCAAAAACGAAACTTTACTTACAACTTTAATAAAATTGTTTAAGTTTTATTTGTCATGTATACTTTATATTTGATTATTTAATACATTTTTCTTAAATATAAATACGTATGAACATGATTATATATTTTTGAAAATTAAAAAACTAAATTGCTTATTATTTCAAATCTATTTGAATTTCAAACTTTTTTATTTTGCAGAAATAGTTTTTGACTTGCAATTTTGTCGGTTTTACATTAGCAACTTATATTGAAAAATTCTTTTTCGAAAGATATTAATTAAAAATATAGAAAATGTATTTTTTTTTTCTGTTTCCTTAAATATTCGGAATATGTTTCTTAACTATTTTTTTATAAGATTAAGCTTTTATTTAATCTTAACATAAAAATATTAAAAAAGCTCTTATTTAAATAAAGAAGCATATTTCAGTATCTTAAGAAAATTGTTTAACTAAACACATTGAAAATAAGAAGAAATTTTTCATGTCTAGGAGATAACTGATTGAGAAACTTCTCTAAGTAAAGGTATGAAAGGGTAAAAATGTAAAGTTAAAATCTTTTTTTCTTATCTGAGTACCCAAAATTCATGGTAATAATTTGAATCAATAAAAAACTTGAAAAAGAAGTTTTGGAGAAAAAACTTTATGTAAAAATTTTATGTAATAGATTTTCACTGTTTGGCTGAAAATACTTCTGATACGTTAAATATTTATAATTATAAATTTTATTTAAATGTATGTTTCAGAGGAAATTTATTTTAATTTCTGATTTAAAACAATGCAAAATGTTTTGTAATCTGTATGAATGTTTGACGGTGATGTTTCTCACTGGACTTTTTCTGAGATAAAAATTAAATAAAATGTTCCATTTAAGATTTGGTAGTAAGCAAATATAAGTTAAAAATCTGGTTAGGCTGTTCTAAATATGGAGTGCAATGTCTTGCAAAATTAAAGTTTACAATAATTAGCAAAAGTAAATGTTGTAAATAAAATGTTAGGATATAAAAAAAGTTAAATGTCCTTTTTTTTTTTTTTTTTTTTTTTTTTAATTCAAGCATAAATAGTTTATGGTAATAATTTCAGTTAAAGAAAAAAATTTATAATATGAATGTATCAGTTTTGGGGAAAAATTGTTCTTAATAATTTCATACATTTACACTGTTTTGCTGAGAATATTTCTGATTTCATTAGATATATAATTAGATAATTTTATTTGAATTTATGTGCATTTCAAAAGAAATTAATTTTAATATTTGATTTAAAAATGTGTAAAATGTTTATTATTTATTTCTTTATTTATTTGTTTGTATGAGTATTTGCATTGGTAATATACTGCTCAAAACAATTAAAGGATATTGTAAGTTTTATATAAAATAAAGATAAAAGCGAAATTTTTTTGTCGAAAATGGGAGAAGAGAATCAGAAATGCAAATTTTTTCTGATTTTCAAACTGTGGAGTATGCTAATTTTGAGTTAGACGTCAAAAACGTCGCTTCAGCGGCAGTGAATGAAATTTGACTTTCAACTGAATAAAAGACAATGAAGACACGGATGATCGGCTTTCAGTGACTGTTTTGTTTCGATGAGTACGATGTCTCAGCGAAGTAATTTAACTTATTCAGAAGCTTGGGAAGTTGTTGGTAGGTTAGAAGGGGGACAAACTCAAGCTGAAGTAGCGCATGCCATTGGAGTGTCACAAAGTGTGATTTCAAAGATCTGGAACCGTTTTTTGGAGACTGGAAGTGCAGTCCGAAGACCAGGGCAAGGTCGTAGACGGGCTACAACACCCGAGGAAGATTGTTTTTTAGTGTTAACGGCTCGGAGACACCGAAATATGAACGCTACTCTTTTCCAACAACATCTTTACTCGGCTACTGACACCACGGTTTCAATTCAGACTGTTCGAAACCGGCTCAATGGTGTAGGTCTGTATGCTCGCCGACTGATGGTATGTGTTAAACTAACATCAAGGCATCGTCGCGACCGCAGGGAGTGGGAAACAGACCATATGAACTGGAGGAGAAATGAATGCAGCAATGTTCTTTTTTTGACGAGTCCGGTTTTTCGGTTCACCCTGATAATAGGCGTATTTTCATCTAGAGGGACCGTGACAGTAGGAATAATCCTGCGTTCGTGCACGAAAGTGTCAGATTTGCCTTTGGGGGAGTGTTAGTTTGGGGCATCTCCATTGACGGGCGCACAGACCTCTATATCATTCGAGATGGACCTCTGACTGGTCGCAGATATAAAGATGAGATCCTCAGACCTATTAATACGATTTTATTGCGCATTTGTGTACAAAAGGAAGAAAACACAATTTGTGCATATGAGAGAAAAGGAATAAGAAAAGGTGTTTTCTCCAAAGGAAATCATTTTCAGTTGGCGGTATGGTTTCCACGGACGTCCAGCAACGTTGAATACCTTTGAGGCATGCAGTCAATGAGGCTATTAATCACGAGTTGGCGTATTCTGTCCCACTCTTCTAGAAGACCTCTTTCTAGTTCTTGGAGAGTTTGTGGGGGGGGGGTTGGTGGACAACAACTCATCTTCCTAGAGCGTCCCAAACGTGCTCTATTGGATTCATGTGTGGAGAACATGCTGACAATTCCATTCGTACGATTTCTTCATAGAAAAGAAAATCCTTGACCAAGATAGCACGATGTGGCCTGCAGTTATCGTCCATTAAAATGCAGTCATCTTAACAAAGACCTAATGTTTTTAAAATGAGGTGCAATTTTAATTAATTCATCTGCAAAATTGCCTACAACAGAAAATTAGTTCATAACAATAAAATTTATTTTTGTAAAATTAGAGCAAATTTTAATGTTAAACTTTTGTTATTAATGTTAATGTTACTTGTTTTAATTTCAATGATTGTTAAATAAATTAGAAATTATTGGTTTTGAAAATTAAGTACTATTAATATTTATTTAGCCAAGTCACAGTTGAATAAGAAATTTTTAATAGGCTATCAAAATATTTAGCACTGCACAAAAAACGGCCATTCATAAAAAAAATAATATTATGTGATCATAAAATCACGTGCATTCTGTCATGTCAGAGTTATGATGTGACTATTGATGCGATGTGACGTCATATCCAAAAAATGTCCATCAGTAGTTATCTGTGGACATCCATTAAACGTTTAGATATCTTCTGGATGTCCAGTGAATGTCTACTGGACCACGGTGGCTCATCCAAATAACATCCCGTGGACTTCCAGTAGATGTTCTTGTCTTGTGTGGTTTCAGCTCATCACTCTTTTCTTCCGTTGATGCATGAGCACATATAACTCTGTAGTTTTGAAGCACATCTTTTATACTAATTCTACACATTCTACTTGTTTTAGCCTTGATATCTAAAACAAGGTGTTCATTTTTTTGTTTAAAACAGATTCCGTACCCAAAACATGCTTTTGTGGATCACAACTGTAAAATATAGTATAGTTTTTATTCTCCATAACTCCTTCTCCAAGCCAGCGCACCTCCTGAATGGCAAGAAGGTCATGTAGATATAAGTTTATTAGTTCAATTAGTGCGTATAGAGCTTTGCTTCTATACAATAAAAGAACGTTCCAACATCCAAATCTCAAATCCTTTAAACATTTTCCAGGTCGTCTCTGAGAAAGCAGTCCGGTTTCATAACGGTGAGGATTTTTACGCGGTTGGCTTGTCAACCCCACACCTAATCTCCAGCCTGGAGGACCAGTTCCCTATTACAATTCCCAGGGGCAGGTTGACCGGCTATACCCACGGTCACTGGGTACCCATTTTATAGTCTTTTTACGACATGCATGGACTATGTTGGGGCTAAATTCTTACGTTGGGCCACCACACGGGGCCAAGCGATAGAATGACGAAGAAAATTACATCCAATCACGTTTTCTGATAACATTAAACTGCCTAGATCTAACGTCATCCACTATAATTACGTCTTATTATAATTGTAATCACTTCCTATTGTAGTCATTTGGCTAGTTGAGCTCGAACATTGGGGAGACTGCAAAATGTAAACAAAATAGGTAGTTCAAAATAGGAAGAATTTGAGCTAGAAACCTACAAAATCACTGTTAGTGTGACGTCATAGTGTTATCTCGAGTGATACAGAATTAAGTTTGAATCAATTATTTAATTTTTTTTACAAGAACTCCCCATAAACATCTCATTTTATCTAAATTGCATAATTTTATAGGTCAGAGGACATCATAAGATAATAGAACCTATTGTTTCTATCTCCCCACAGAGACATCGATTACTTCATTAATAGGCTGAAGATCTAATTTTTTTAAAGGGTAACATATATGAATATCCATCAATGTAGATCCATAGTGGTGAGCACTGCTGAAGAACATGGTACTTTCAAATTTTTCAATTTCTGCTACTAGAAGAGAAGAACAAAGTACATTAGAGTATTCAAAAGAGTTTAAAACTGAACAGTGGTGTTCAAATGATTCCTGCATACAAAAACTCCCCATTAATACCTTAATTAAGGCCATTAATCCTTTTTAATGAGTTACATTCCTTTTTTTTTTTAATGTGGCTTGTTTCTGACTCAACATTTATTTTTAACATTCGCGTTAAGTATATTGCGATATGTTCTTTCAAGTGGCTTCCAACAATAACAAAATTCACAAACAAAGTAGGAATTGTACACAGAAACTGTTGAACTGAAGGCATTGGCATTAACCATTCGGTTTTCAGTTTGGCTTTGAATAATTGATGAGATATTGAAATAGAACAAACCATGGTGAAATATAGTTTCAATATATTACTTTCAGATTGATATGGTGAGAATTAATTCCGAAAAACTAAGAGTAGATCTTTTAGTTATGTTGAATATTTCTATAAAGTATGAATTATTTCATAGTGTCAGTACTTATTTTGTATTTTATTCAGTGTTACTTTAAGCTTTAGCTGAATTTTCCTTTGATTAAGTGATTCGTGAAGAAAAATATATTGCTAATATTCATTTATAAACAATATAAGGACTTCTATTTCTTTCTGAAAAAAATTCGTAAATATTTGCACCATAAATCCATATCTATAGTACTCTTGTCTGAATTCAGTGTTGACAAAATCTATGGAAGTTATTTAGTCTATGCAAAAGATTACTTTTTGTTTACGAAATTTTAATAGAAAAATTTAGATCTTGAGTAGTCTTATCTAAAGGTTGCATTACTTAGCATTTTTGTTTGAGCAATTTTAAACGCCAGTGGATGAAATGCACAACTTACTTACGCTTTAAAACAATTGCCATGCTATTTTATTTTTTGTGATTTCGAGATTTCAAAAATATAGAGGAATTACAGTTCATATATTGTTGCATTGTCTGTTGAACGAAATTCCATGATGGCTACAATAGAAAAATTTGCCAAATAATGCATGTTGAATAATTTGCCAAATTATTATGATTTCATTTATTAACTTAAATAAATTTTATTTTAGGTCAGGTAGTTGCTAGTGTTTCTAAATTGTGTTCTTTTACTAAGATTTGTTGTTGAGATTTTGTTAAATTTAAAAGTATGATTAGGTCTTGACTTTTACATTCGATTGATTAGAATATTTCTGTTTCAAGCTATTATTCCACTTCACCCTACTTTGAGAACATGTTTGTAATGAGATTACTTTTTGTTCTATGATTAGTGTCTCAAGTATTTCATTGAATTACTTCTAGAAGGAACTATAATGGTATGAGTTTTCCTTCAAAAAGAGTACCGACTTTTGATACTGTTTTGCTTATGTTATTGCGAATCTTCAAGCAGTAGGTAGGATGGATTTAGTGAGTGTTTTTTTTTTTTTTTTTCAATGAACCAATAAGGATTTGTGTCAAATCAATTACTGTGTTTGATAAGTTATATCTGTGATCTATCTTCTTTACTTGAAAAATATACAGATGAGTTGGTTAAATGTCTACACTTATAGTTAATATTAGTGTGCAAACCTCCAACTTTTAGAGGAAAATATGTACCAAGCTTTAAAGAAAATATTGCGAATCGAATAATGATTTTATTGTTTTAAAGATATTTACTTAACTTTGTTCAAAACTCTGTTTCATACCAAGAAAAGGAGTCTCGAGTAATGATCAACTAAAAATAAATCAAATGAGATGTGGAACGTTTGAAAATTCCTCTTATGAAATTATTAAATATTGATGTTGGGAATCTTTTCTTTTCATTCCAATGAATTGGGAAAAACGTTATCATTGCTACAGTGGACGAAAATAATATTTTGAAAAATTGAAAATAGTTAATATTATTATTTTTGTCTACAAAAAAATTACTTTATAGAAATATATAAAGGAGGGATCTACACGTGCCATGCATATTTCTCCCTAGGTCTCTCAATTAAGCATAGATAAAAATTTTAAAAGAGGGAAAAGGAAAATATATACTTTTGTTTTTTAAGCTCGCAGAGTTCAGGGAAGATATTACATCATGCCATAAGCAACATTATATGTGTTGAAATCAGTGTTAATTATGGCTTAAATTCACAACAAAAGCTGTAATCGAAATTTCGCATTGAACTTTATCCTATGTTTTAAGATTACCGAAAGCCAACATCCTAACTTATCTTTCATTCTATTCTGTGAGACTCTTTCTGGTCAATTCCTGACAAAAATTAAGTGAACAAACAGAATGGAAATTTTATTTATATAGATAATAATCAAACTAAAAAAAAGGCAGAAATCAGTATCCCTTGTTGTTCTCACCAATAGCACTTGGCGAAGCCAAGCCGGCTCATCGGGAACAGTTCAGGGATGAAGTCAGAAAAAGCGTTTTCCGTTTTTGAACAGATCCCCCACAAGGGTGGAAGTATAATTTTTCGATCATAAATGGCAGTACCATCTGGGTCTTCCAATTTAGAAATAGGAAGCTAGAGTCTTAAAATTGTGCTGATATTAAATATCTCAACAAATAATAACTTTGTCTTGTATTAAAAGTTCATATGAAATTATTTCTATCAAATATGTTTATTTGGATTTGTAATTTTTGGAATCTAAACGATTTTCGGAACCAGTTTCGGAAAAATACTGTGATTATTTATTGTATGTTTTCTAGATAATTGAATTTTTGATGAAATATCATATGCTAGTAATTGAGGTTACTTAAATATGCCCGATCTTACAATACAATTGGGGATTCACACCCGCAGTAACTGGCAATTATAATAGCGGATTTTACTGCTTGATTTAAAATGTAGAAAAAAAGTAATGAATATTTCTATAAAAAGTTTATTTAATGTAAAATTGATATAAATTTTGGGAAAGGATGAAAAATTAAAAAAATTATTTATGAAAAATATATATATATATATATATATATATATATTCCACATAATAATATCTTTTAAGAAGTAAACTATTATTATCTATCAAATGGTTACAAATTAATAACAGTTTGTACGTAACAGTTCTTATGAATAACGGTATTTTGAAACTTAATACCATATCATACCGGTAGTTTTTTTGTCCTTCGTGTAACCGTTATTTGTCGAAGGTACTTATCGTCTGTTTGGTTTCGTTTTAAACGTGGGAGAAAAAAATTTACTCGAAGTCTTAAACGTGTTGGTACCGTGTGAATTTTTGAAATTGATCTGATGCAGATAAAGTTTTCTCATAGCATTTCATTTGTTTATTCTGAGATACAGATTACGCGTGGTAAAGGTATTTTTCTTCATTGCAGTTTTTTTGCCTATCTTTTTATGATGCGTTTCAATTTTATCACCGTTTAGAACGTGACTATCTTGTTTTTAACATGTGGTCTCTAATCATGGTAAATAAAGGAAAAGTGTAAGATTGCTAGTAACATTCGAAATTAAAATCCAGCTGTTATATTTGGTGTGATTGTGGTTTTTCAGGCAACATAGTTGTTTTCTAGAGTGCAGCTTCTTTACTGTATTGTATGTATTTTTTTCTCTTCACAATTTATGTGTATAATATTGTTATATTTTAATAAATTTACTGCAGATAACTTACAGAGTGTTTCTACTATTTCTAAGGATGTGATCAGAATCCAGTTTTTAAGTCCAAAGAGATTTAAATATTTACTATCAATTTCTTACCCTTTGAATATTCATCTGTTTTTTTTAAATTTTAACTGCTTTCATTCATTTTAAGTAAAGATTTTATTTACAGATGTAGATACATTTTCTAGTAGAGATCTTATTAAATATTTTTACATAAAAATTATCTATTTTAAAGGTTTCATTTCAGTTTTTTTTTATCCAACTCTTTATATAAAGCAATAAAATAACAAACAATTTGAAGTTTAACTTCAACAAGTACTTGTATTATAATAGTATCTATTTTATATTAAACTATTAATACATGAATTCTATAATCTTAGGATTATATGAGCATTTAGTCTTGACAAGATGCCAGTCACAACATCCAAAGGAGACTTTGGCCCAAGAGAGATAGAATTATCTAATTATGTTAAAATGCCTATTCTAGGATTAGGTAAATTTGAATTTTCTTTAATATATCTCAATACATTTTAATTATTACAAATATCTTTAAGTAATTACATTTTTTATTTTTAGGGACTTCTCATAGTGGTGGCTATTCTCAAGATGCAGTTGTTTATGCATTAAAATTTTGCAATTATAGATTAATTGATACTGCTAAGCGCTATGGTTGTGAAGAACTTTTGCAAACTGCTATACAAGTATGTTTATTTTCTAACTTCAGATTTTACTTGGTTATATGCTTGGCAGTTTAGTTTCACCTGAAAGTAGTAGATAGAATTTTTTTTCATGCTGGTGTTATTACTTCATGCATCCAAATGTAATGAAAGACTTCTATACTATCTGTTTTAAAAAGCTTATTATTTTTATCCACTCTAGCAGACAATACGTTCAATCTTGTAATTTGTAATAGTTCACTACAAGCAATACTCAAGAAAATATTTAGGCAATAAATTCATATTTGCTTTAATTTTTGATTTATGAGTCATTTAAATGTTTACTGTATTTTACTTAGAATGTTCCAGGATAGAAGTCAAATTTTGAAACTAATCAGATAGTTGCAGAATTTAAAATCTTTCTATATTAAGCAAAAGTTGCAGCTATTTAATTATGTTGAATGATTTTTACATTTCCACAAAGTGAGATTCTATGTAAAAAAAGGTGCTACTGATTAATAAAGTTATCAGGAACAAATCTTAATCGTCAAAATCTTTTTTATAGTTTGAAAACTTCAAAATATGACAGAAATAGAAACTTTTTTCTAGATTTTTATAAATTTAAAATATGGCAAAAATAGGTAATTTGCCCAAACTTTTATGATGTTATTCAAAATATTTTATTCTGCAATTTATTCAGTTTTATTTAATTTATTAATTAAAAATTATTCAAATCTCTAGTTCTAATTTTTTGGACACAAGAATTTTCATATGTAAACAAAAATGTTTCTGAATGAAGTGAATTTATTTCCATTTACTGAAATTTCTTTCTAATTATAATTGTACATTTTGTCCTATTACTACTTAAATCATTCAATACCTTTATAGTCTCAATATTTGTTTCAAAATAAATCACCAGTAATATTTTTGTTACTAATATACCTAACATGAATTTTTCTTAAATGTTATTACATTAATGAGTATAATTAAATATATTCATCTTTATGGATGCAGCTGAGTGATGTACCTCGTGAGGAAATATTTCTGACCTCAAAATTATGGTGCACTGATTATGGTTCATCAACAACTAGAAAAGCATTTTATGGGTCACTAAAAAGACTGGGTGTTGATTATTTAGGTGAGAAATTCATTAATATTCTTTATTTAAATTTATTGACGTAGGAAATATATCCTTTATTTGTTAATAAGAGCAAAATTTGACTGGCCAAAATCATATTTTTTGAAACAAGATTGATTAATTTTTTACAATGAATAATTGAGTCATTAAGAACCCAATATGATTAAACTTATATTTTTTAATTTTAAAGGAATAAATAGTATTCTTGATTGTTTCATATTTGCTTGGACAAATAGCCCTTTTTTCATGGCTTCTGAATATCTTGTATAATTTCACTTTTTGTTTTCTGCAATTAACTGCCTTAGTCTTCTGAGTGACTCAGTTATGTATTGGACATTGTAACATGTTACATAGTTATTAGATTGTTATAAAAATTCGTTTTTGTTTATTTGACTTACTTTAATGTATTTTATAGATTTATTTATGCTACATTGGCCATTTTGTGTTTCATCTTGTTTTGATAAGAAAAAAACTCTTGAAGAAACATGGAGAGAACTTGAACTGCTCTATGATGAAGGTAAATGAGGTATTTTTCAAACTGTAAAATGTGTAATGTTTTTTCCTTTAGTTTTACAAATGAAATTCAAAATATTAATTCTTAGAAGTAGAAGAAAATCAATGTAATATCAAGAAACATTTTCCTAAATATTAATGTTAAATCTTTCTTACATGAAAGATATCTACTTAAGATATGAAGAGTTTGAAGCAAAGTGTGTATTCTTTGTATATACTACTGTGGCTTAAGATTGATTTTTAATGTTAATTTAATTTTCATTTCATTATTAAACATTCTATCTTATAAGAAATTTGCTCAATAATGAAATGATATATTTATAAAATATGTTGCTTAATAATTAAGCTCTAAAAGATAGAGGAATAAAATTTGGAAGATTTTGCTATTTGTTTCTTTAGAATTTAATTCTTCCTCACCTATTTCTATAATTTTAAACCAAAACAACATTAACACCATTTTTGATAATACTTAAATACCACTTATTCTTTTTCGATATATATATATAGATTAAAAAATGAGTTTAATGTATTGTATAGTTAATGTATTGCAATTTTATCAGAAGCCTCCTTGCATTATAGATGAAATTTGCACAAAATCAACTTTTATTGAGAATAATTTAAAATTTGTACTGATTTTAATATATTTTATTTTTGATTGGAGACTGTTAGATCTTGAATTAAAGTAGAGCAATAATTTTTAAATTTTAGCCAAAAAGCTGTTTCTTTTTTAAATTGTTGATTTGCTCATGTTTCTTAAATCCTAGGTTTATGTCATTCAATTGGTGTCAGCAATTATACAGTTGATGACCTTGAAATACTCATGAATACGGCTAGTGTTGTTCCTCATGTGAACCAGGTAGAATTCCACCCATTTCAAAATCCAGTATTGTTAAGAAAGTTTTGTCAAGAAAATAAAATACAAGTTGAGGTAATTTTTTTTAAATATAAGTAAATTTTTATAAATTCCTTTACTTCATAAAATTTTATAATCAAATTGCATGCTTAATTTTTAATTAGATTTGAATTATTTTTATTGCATATTTTGTATTACATAAAATATGCAATAATAATTCAAATATATTTATTTTGTCAAACCTCATTGCATAAAAATTCTAAATCTCTATGTATTTTCATTTTTTTTCAAGTTTACTTGTACAAAATTAAGGTAGGCATTTTTGTTTGAAATTTCCTTAGTCTTTATACTTGATATTTCACTTTTCTTTTGAAAGAAAAATTTTTTGCAAGAAAAAATATCTTGAATGCACTTTCTTAAGAAATATATATATATATATGTGAATGTAAAAATATGTATATGTTTACACAAACAAATAACTATCACTTAAAGGTATAATTGTTATAATGTTATTTTGGCTTGTATGGAGTTTTCACTTACAAACTATGGTAAATTCTTAAAAATGTTTGAAATTTGCATTTTTACTAAATTTTTTATAATTTTCGATATTTCGAATTATTTCTTTAGAAAAATCTTCATTGGAGAAAACGCATCCTGAATGCACTTCTTTATGAAGTAGATACTTAAATGTAAAAATATATATATTTTTACATTAATAAAATTTATTATTCTGTCAATTCTAGTTTTGTTATGTTTGTTATCAACGATTTTGGATTGTATGCCAATTTCCATCTGTAAATTAAGGTGAGTAATTTTTAAAACTGTTTTTGAAGTTGTATTTAAAAATTTCTTTCAATTTTCTTTTTACAGTTCTGCTTATTTCGTCGCTAATAATGCAAAATATTACTACTTCAAATCATTTTTGGCTTACTAATATCCATTCTTGCATCTACTCATAAATTTTAATTTGATCTTTGATTTATACTTGTAACCATGTATAGTATAAAATCTAAAATTAAAATATTCTGTGTAATTTTTTGTTCCTGGCTATCTGGCAAAAAGTTAAAAATATTAGCCCAGAAATCTCACAATTAATGGTTAAGCCTGATATAATGAGAGAAGAAAAAATTGACAAAATTTTATTCTTTTGATTGAAATGAAATAGAAAGGAAGAGTAATAAACGCAAAGATGACAACAGTTTTGAATTTTAATATGTATTGTGATATGATACATGAATCATTTCCAAAAAGAAGTTTAAAGTCAAAAAGTAAACATTAATGAGACATAATTATGCAGATGAACATTCCTTATTTCCATACAAAACGTATACCATATGATCTTGCTTTTAATGAGATCAACCACCAAGTCAAGTAATCGTTATTCCTTTTCTAAGTGATTATTTAAAGCGATATCCAAGTCTTCTGAATAAATAGATCTCCTTGCGGTACAAGGATGTTGAAAGGTATTTAATATCCACCACATAAATTACTGGAAGACCTTTTCCCAGATTGTGCATTGTATTTACTTATCGCATGGGAGGAAACTCTGAAATCTCCCAAGCACCCACCCCGATAAAAGTGCAACATCCATCTTCCAATATTGGCTATTACTTAACTAGGGACCTTAAACACCGAAGAGTGTTTTCTTATAACTAAGTCACAATAAGCCTAGTTTCCAAGACTTTGCGAGTATCTGGGGAGGAAATTTGTCCACATTGCCCAATTTCCTAAAGTTTTTCAAAAAGATTTAGATCAATCTCGTTTGTCCTATACACATAATCTCATTTTCTAGGTAGCGATCAATCATGACAGTTAATGAAACTTTTTTCATCTGTTAAAACTAAGCAAGGTGGGTTATTGCAGTGTGTACAATTTTACAATTGGCTCTGTTAGTTCATTTAAGTACTGCTACAACTGTTACAGAAACTTCTCTGTAGATATGCAGTTCTATATCTAGTGACATCCTTTCCTATATGATTATACTTTCACCTTGGAGTATGTGTTTTACAATGAGGTTATGTTTTACAATATGGATCATATTATATGTAATTTGTACTCTCAGATTCTTACATGCTTGTCAGTTGGTAGAAAATTATCTTTGTTTGTTATTGGACACAATCCTATTGACATGATTGGTACACTTTATTTATGCTCTCTGGATTGCTCAGATAGAAGGACATGAACTTGTAATTCTCAGGCATGTTGTCCATTATTGTGTAGTTTTCTGTGCTCTCAATAGGGTCAATTATCATTTTTTACTTCAACCATGTCACAAGATATGGAGGGTGCTCTTCAAATTTTCTGATTATTACAACAATATATCAAATATCCAGAAGGTTTGTAACCTTTGAGTGACAAATCACAAGCTTATGGCCCTTTGCTGATCTGATTTGAAATGAGATGATCTATATAATAGAGAAAGTATAGAAACATTAATGCCAAGGAATCAAGTATCATTTTTGATTGTATTACTTCTTTGTGTCTGACAATATTCTGATGAACAGAATCTTCCATTCGTTTTAGGGCCAAGTTTACCACCTAATGCTTAGCTCTCTGGACTTTGATTCAACAGTTCATGATTTTGAATCCCACCTCAGGTTTGAAAGTTTGTGGTGCATCAATATACACTTTAAAAAATCCCAATCTTTGTTTGCAGAAAAAGACTGTTGAGAGAAAAATCAAACAATTTGTTTTCCGAAAACTTAAAACATATTTGTCTTGAGAACAAATGACATTAAAATTCTTAACACATCTTATATTTTTTTACATGCTAGTTTTGTAAACTAGTATAGTGCTAGCTTCTAATATGATTGTCTTTTCTTCCTATTTCTCAACACAAAACAATAACTGGTTCTTGCATAATACATTTGTATACTGTCATCTATCTCTACAGTGAATTATAACCTTTATAGTTCACATCTTTTCTGAAAATTAACATTTTCCTTTGCATAATTTTTAGATACATAAGTGTATTAGTTATAATCTAACTTTTATCTATAGTATATGAAGTTACCTATTCCATTAAGTATAAACATTAGCACTTAAATTTTAGCTCATTGTAGTTTATACTTGATTATTAATAATTCTCATTCTATTTTTTTATTTAACATGATAAACATCGATTCTTAGCAACCTAGGTATGTTTCATAAATTTTTATTAAAAACTTATGCTTCCTGAATATTTTCAAAATGCAATGGATGTTTATCATGTTAAGGATTATGACATACATTTTCATTTATCTGTTGCAATTCGAATTTTTTATTTTAGAATTCTGAATAATAAAAATTTATTGTATTATCTCTCAAATTATGTTTGTTTTAGGGATATTGTCCTCTTGGTAAAGGAAAACTGTTAGGTGAAAAAGTTGTCCAGCAAATTGCTAAAAAGTTTGGTAGAACTCCAGCACAAATTTTAATAAGATGGTCAATACAGGTAAACACTTAATTTTTTGTAGCTTGTAGTGTAAATATGTGTTCTGAGTCATAATTTTAATTGATTTATTAGCTATCGTAAATTTACTAACTACAATAAATGGTTTGTTTTAGAAATCTTTAATTTATGGGATATTGCTTTTATAAGTTTTTGTTTTCTTCAGTAAGCTCTATTCCTCATATTTTGTTGTACATTTGATTTTCATTTAGGAATCAAGAAAAATTTTTTAGAATTTACTATTTTATTTCATTTTATAACTTGAGAAGTTGTTGTTATATTATGAGTTTGATTTTAGTCAAGTTGAAAATGCTGTATTTTACTGAAGAATAATTTCTAAGGTGCACATGCTTCTTGACCCTTAAAAATATTTTATGGTTTACAATCTAGTAAGGAGTCAGTAAAATCTCAAATTATTTGCAATTTACTGTGATTATTTTTGTGTATTGTTTAACATGTATTGTTCATAAGTAAAAGTGAAATTCAAAATTTCTTTTTTTTTTTTTTTTTTTTTTTTTTTTTTTGGTTAAACTTAATACCTTGTTGCTATGTGCATGACATACAACTAGTATTGCTCATACAGACTTCTTTTAGTGAATACAGATGGTCCTTGACTTTCTAATGTAATTAGTTTCTGAAAATATTTCCAATAATAAGTGT
>JAPDSC010070199.1:0-15605 GCA_026290005.1 Latrodectus geometricus
GCAGAATTAAAAATATTTTTATACTACCAAAAATTATGCTATATGATTATGCAATTACTAAAGTATCTATCAAAATCGAAAACAATGTGAAATAATACAAAAAATTGGGGCTTCTTTAAGAATTTTTATAAATTAATATATTAAATTATACTCAACATCAATTGATTCATATAATAATAACTTTATTATATTCTTAAAGTTAGTATTTATTTCAAATACTTGCATAGTTCTATTTTCTTACAAGTATTCAACTTTCCCAGATAATGTTTTGATGGCATTTTTGTTCTTAAAAAAAAATTCTTAAGTTGCATATGGTTAGATGACACACATTCTAAAAATGTATTCACTAAGCCCAAAAATGAATTATAAAATATTTTTGGATAAATTAACCATTTAACACTGTTGAAAAAATTTCTATTATAAAAAGATCTCAAACTTAACATTCATTTAGAAACAAAAGAATCTTTTATTTTATTTTCATTAAATGGAAAAGTTACCAGGAGTTAAATTGAAATCGAATACATGTTAAAGAATAAAGCAACAATTAGAAATTAAAAAATATTTTTAATTTATATATAAAACTATGTACACTAATTCTGGAATTGAAAACTCCCTATTAGAATATAGAAAAAAATAATAGAATTTATGCATAAGAAAGGCGATTAATTTAATAACAAGAAGTTATGTATAAGTGTCATTGCAACTTATTGAGAAAAAGATTTTAAAAAAAAAAAAAAAGAAACCCTTAATTAGAATATTTTTTGTAATTATAAGTACGCTTTTCATAATGGGAAAATTTTTAATTATTCGTTACATGTTTAATTACTTAAATTTTGGAACAAAATTGGCTGTGGTGACGCTAATATACAAGTATCCAAAAACTAAAAGCATATACATTATCAAACAAATTTATCTTACTTTCAAGAAGACTGATGCTTCTCTAGTTGGGTCCCACATAAATTCACAACTGTTTATATTTTTAGGATCTGGTATAACATCAAAAATGCCATAAGACAAGGACAAATCTAAAAATAAAAAATATGTAAACAGATTTTTGAAGGATATTCTGAAATATAAAATTAGTTAATTTACTTACGAAAGAAAATAAAATCATATTTTAACAAATGACGGCTCTTTGATGTCGGTTTTATTCATTGTTTTATGATTATTTATCACCTTTATGGCTAATTAGATATGGACCTACAGTTTAATTTTAAATTTCAAATAACAACAAACATCACATATATTGTGTGAATCACATCATGTATATTAAAATGCCTTACAAGAGCTTTCAGCTCTTAAATTACCCACTTTGAAGTGTAAAAGCAAATGTGCCGTGCATTAAATTTTTCAAGTCAAATATTTAACAATGTGACACTTATACAAGTGTGGCATTTATACACTTGTAGAAGTGTAGAAGAAATGCACTTATAAAGATAAAAATATCAAACTGTAATTTTGAAAATGAGTTTGAGATGTGTAGAAAGTTATAAAAATATTGCAATAATATCAGAGCTTAAAATTTTTTAATTAGATTTCCTTATAAAAACAACAATAAAATTGATACATGTGATGATTTGACAAACTTAGACCATTGTAATTCTAATTTAGATCAATGGGGCTATATTTTTATGAACTATTACCTACTGCAAATGTATGCTTTAGTACCGATGTATGTGTGAAGGTATAAAATAAAAATCTATTTTATCTAATATTCAACAAATTTATTTCTAAGTAGTCTCCTTCATTTGCAATACACTTTAGCTAATGTTTTTTCTATCCTCTCAATGATTTATGAGGATTCTGCGATGTTCTTGGAGACAATGAGAATCCTCATAAATCAATGAGAACAAAGATAATTTTAATCATTAAAATAAGAAAAATAAGTTCGCATTGAGAACATAATAGCAGAACAAGAAGAATAACAAATCATTTCTGAATTTTTACAACTTAAGTTTTATGCAGAACAATAATACAGCGAAGGGTTGAAGTTTTTGCAGTATTACTTTTCTGCATATTATTGTTTGCAGTATTATTGTGCTATCGTGTTACAATTGGAATATTTATATACACATGCCTGCTGTCACAGAAGATTTAAATAGTATTTTTGATAGCAGTTTTGTTAAAAAATCCTAACATAAATGATAAGTTAGTGGAAATAACATTATTTCTTTATTTTTTATTGACTTTAACAATACTTTCAGTTAAGCAACACTTAATTTCAATTTTGCTGTTTTAAAGTATGTTTTATCATGATAATCCTACATTATAAAAAATTCTATATACCTTTTATGTAGTATGTTTAGTTGCTAATAACAAAATACATTTTAAGAAGTCCATTTTACTATATAACATAGAATCATTCATAAACATACATTAGCAATAAAAAGATGTTTTACACATACAAATATATCTAATATAAAAGTCATCACTTAAATTGCTAATTTTGGACAATGCTCAAAATGACAATGAACAAATTTAAGCAATTATTTTTACTATTAAAATTATTATAACTGCTTATTTTTATCACTAATAATAATCCAATTTAAAGAAGCATTTGTGTCTTATAATGAGCATGTTTAATCACTGATAATAACAGATTCAAAAAAAAAAAAATTCCCATGCATTATACGAAGAATGCTTTGTTACTGAAAATAATTTCAAATAGCAATTGCATATATATAAATTGTAAAAATGACTATTAAAGAAATCATTGAATCATTTTTTTTTTTATTAATTACATTGTTAAATCTCACACAAGTATGCAAAGGATTATACTATTAATTATAAGCCTCTGTATTTTACCACATATAAAAGTTTAAAAAGAGCATTTAATTTTTGAACATCAATGAAATTATTCAAGAATATACAAAAAATGAAAACAAATTATACCAATATCCAGAATTCTCTCTGAAGGTCTTTGGTTTTGCCAGGCAATAATTTCCAATTTTTCTCGAAACTGAAGCCTACGATCATGAAAAACAACTCGCAAAATGCTCTAAAATTATGGCAAAATGATTTTTCAAAATAAAAACAGAACATAATAATTGAATTAAATAATAATATTGAACTAATGACACTGAAAATTTCATGAGCGCAAATATAAATAAAGCAATTTTTAAGCAATCAAAAGTTGTATGGCACCAGAGTATTTACATTTTAACAATATTAATCAATAATATGGTTTTCATAATATGAAAATATTTGTTATTCAAGACTATACAACAAAACAGAAGATGAAAAATGTTAATAAATTCTTTAATCATATATGGAAAAAACTAAAAGATAATTATTTTTACAACCAGTAAATGCATATAATATGGAAATGATGTGTGAAAAAGAATATGCACAAGGTTTTTTAAAATTTGCAATTATTAATTATATTTTTTGTCAGAAGCAGAAACAAAAACTAGATTTTTTTTATGAAATATATATACAAAAACTTTTAATTTGATTATTTAACCTTATGAAGAAATTTGGTTAAATATAACAAGCAATATAGCAAAAGAATTGCAAAAATTAAAAAAAAAAAACTAATGTTATTGAAAATAAAAAATATTAAATTAGTTTAAAAATAATGATTTTAAGAAATAAATTATATAGGATGTGCATCATGACATTTCATTAAAAACAAATTGGAAGATTTGTTTTTAATGTGAGTATAATAATAATAATAATAATAATATATATATATATATATATATATATATATATATATATATATATCACATTTCGTTTTATAATTTCATCTAATATTATAACCTTTAGAAAAGTTATGCAGAAATATATAACATTTCATCTTGAAATTAATATTACAATTTAAGAAATAAGTGTACTTGTGGGTAGGTTAATACTATTAATTATAAATACTGAAGTTAAGCAATGTATACACAGTTAAATATCTCTGGTTTGAAAATTTTGTTAAAAAATAATATGAAACAATCCAAAACTAATTAAAAATAACAGAAATTCTTATTGCAATCTATTTCATTCATTTTTACTGCTTAATAAAACCAAAATTTTAAAATTTCATATATTTTTTGATGAATTAGTTAAGTTATAATGAATACATCAGTTATTAAAAAATTTCAACCAAATATTTAAAAAGCACACATAAAATTTTATAAAATTTGAAATAAAACAAATATTAAAAATAAAAAATCACAAAATTTTATTTTTAACATTTCATTGAAACAATTTATTATAGTCAAAAGTAAATTTACTTTATTTTTTAAACTGTTCTTCTATATAATAATCAAATTTATTTTCATAATATTATTCAAGTTTTATTATTAATTAAAGTTATAATTGTATAATATTATAGAAATAAATTCTATTATTATATAGAAGAACATTTTAAAAAATAAAGTAAATTTATAATTTTATCTTTAAAATTATAACATGTAAGACAAGCAAAATCACTAATGATGAAAAATTATTCGAAAAATCAAAAGTATTCAAAACTACAGTTACTTCAAACCTCCAAAAATAAATTATATATTTTAAATTATTTATTTTTAACCTTAAAGAATAAACTTAATACATAACAATATGAAACAAAACTTAGATGCAAATAGTTTGTAACAGAAAAACTGTCTTGATATGAGAAATTAAATAAAATTCAAATGACTGAAGAGTTCCTTTTAAATCTAAATATAAATCATCCATCATTATACCCATACATTGAAGCAAATTAATAACATGAAATTTCAAGTCATAGAAAATTTCTTAAACAGTCTGCAAAAACTTTGAGCTACAAACCAAATTTCATTTTATATATTACATTATTCATAACAATATGAATTGCAGAAGGATTTCCACCCAAGGTGAGATTCACATATAAGCTAAAGATATATTATTTCAAATAATTGTTTATTTATTTATTAATAAAAATTTTTTTGTAAACCATCTTAGTTGCAATACTTGTAACTCAACTGCAAACTTCTATAGCATGCTGTCAATTACTGGATTACAAATTGATATAAGCTCAAGTATACACAGAAAAACTATTATGCAGAACAGTTCTTGACTAAAAAAATCATTTTATATTTTTAACATATTAATATTTGTTTAAAATATGTGGTGACATCACATTTTCAATAAAAATTAAGTTAACAATGTGAAACCAAAATTGTGAGAATAAAAAGTTGTTCATCAAAATACTTTTCGAATCACATTAACTTTATAAAATTTATTCAGCCAATCAGCACACTTTGAAGGTGTGACTTATGTATTCTCGCAAAGATACTTGAACCAAACAGATTATACTTTCTCACTTAATCCTCAGTTAAGAGGGCAAACAGTCTGAGCTCTCAAATTTCTTTGTTTAAAAATGTAGCTTTATTGTGGTGTGATATTTGTTTTATTATTTATAATATACATTAAATGTCTTTAGATATAGTCTTACAAGTGCATGAGTTACCATACATATATAAATAAACTAAAAACCAAACAGATAAAATTCAAGCATGGACAATTTATCCAAATCTACATTTTTTTCTAACAGGAAAAAATATACATATACACAGTTGACACTTTTACAGACATTAAAACAGTTTTCGCAGAAACTAAATGTTAATTGAGACTTAATAAGTTGACAGTTTACTTACTTATGTATATGGTGTCAATGCATCTATTTCCATTTGAAATAGTCCTTAATAAAACTGTCAATTTATTAAGATTTTCCGATAAGTTTAAACACATATATATAAATCTAAACCAAACTGTCAACTTATTTAGAACTTACTTTAAGAAGTTTTCCTCTCATTTCAGATAAGCCATGCAACTTCTTCAAGCGAATTTCATAGGATTGTCCTAGCAAAGAGCAAAAACTAATTTGCAAAAGAATCCTGAAGAAAGACATGAAGTTCAATAAAAAAAATCAGTACTCATTCGCAACATCAACTGGAGCAAATTAAATATGCAAACCTTTCAACATCAAGCATACTTTATTTCAAAAATAAATTATTTTTACCAATATAGTATAGTTTCATAATTTTTTAATAACAATCTCATTAACATAATTTCAACACCAAGATTCTCTGCTTGATAAACGACCAAATAGTGTTAAAAACAGTAAACAAACAAAAGGCAATATTTAGCGTGTTCCATTTCCTTTATGCTTAAATTCCAACAAATAACAAGAAATCATATTTCACTTTTATTTGTCAAATTTTATAAACAATAATATTTTCATAATTTAAAAATTAAAAAAAAACTGTTAATTTTTGATTAAACAAGGTCTTAATTGTAACACTAATTGTATGTGAGTATTTTAAACTTGTTGATGATAATGAAGTTGATGTTTAATTGAAGATATGGACTTGAAAATCTAGTTTCATAAAATACTGCATCTTAACATGAGTTAGATTGGTTTGATTTAGTTGTTTTTTTACAGATCAGGGCTTATAATAGAAAAACCAACAGTTTAAAGTGAATTCTAAACTACAGGTTCTCCACTGATTTGGTAATCAAGCTTATGAATGATAAAGCAAATGCCTGACCACAAGTCACTTAGCTATTAATTTGGTAAAAAGTATAACAAAATATTTAAAAACTTATGTAACTTAACAGTTATTAAAAGGGCTTGTATAAAAATGAGAAGAACATATCTTTTGAAATACATATATGCTTGGGTTCATTTTTTACTGGTAAAATGTTTTTTGGATAAAAAAAAAAAAAAAAAAAAAAAAAAGAGTCTCATGTTCAAATTCAATCACAAATAAAAGATGGATGTTATGTTTGAGAAATCACAAATTTTGAGTCATTGTGTGGGAGCTGTTTCGCAGTAATGTTCTTCAGTAAAATATCAATTTAGCCAATAATCCATAAAAAGTTATCTTAGAAGACAAAAAACAAAAATAATAGCTTTTAGTTTATAAACTGCATATTATGTTGCATTAATACATGTTCTTCCACATCGAATTTGTTTTTTAAAGTATATTGATATTGTCTTTTTCTAGATATCCAACTTTGTGCAGCCATTTCAATTTACATAAGAAATAAAAAGTTCCAAAATTTTAGTGAAAATAATTTTTATAGCTTCAATAAATATTTTGTGTAGATTTTTTCTTAAAGGAGAATACAAATATCCATGCCAAATAAAAAGGATTTAACATATAAAATGCATTTAAAATTACCTTGATTTAAATAAGTCAATGTTTCTTCTCCTACTTTTGTTCCAAGTGCTGTAGGAGCAGAAAGTACATATTGAAATTCGGCTTGTGAATTTTGCAGTTCAGAGCCATTACTTAAGCCATAATTTGAGAATGTTCTGCTCAAGACAGGAGCTTGAAGTATTCCAGGCAGAGAATTGAGAGCAGTAGATTCAATAAAATCGGTTTCTTGACTGAAAGCGGACAAATTACAAGAGTCATTTATACTCTTAGGATGAATTCATATTTTAAAAAAATAAGTAGCTTTATTAAAAGTATAAATACTTATACTTATATTTTAAAAATATATAATTACTTTATACTTTTAAGAACATTAGTATAACATACTTTAAAATATTTTTGTTTTGGAACATCTGTTTTTAAAATATTTTTAAGCAGATTTAAAATGTAAGTATAATTAATTATATAGACCCATTAACTCAAACTTATTTTCTGTAATGCTAGAGTGCTAATACTGGATACCACTAACATTTTAAAAACAAAATGTTAATGCTATAAATATGATTAGTGAAATTTTTAATAATGAAATAAATTTGCAGGCAAAGATATCAAAACCCTTGCACTAACATACGAACACCTTTGTGCACTTTTATTTCTTAAATATATTATATCTGAAAAAGTTTAATAACAATTCTTAGAATATTCATAACCATTCCATAACTTATTCTTCAAAATCAATTGATGACTTTTCTGCAGATCACATAACAAATTGCACAAGAGTTCATTTTCTTGAAATAAATTCATCATTTAATGAATCTTTACAAATTATTGACTATTATGGAATTTATTGATAGTATATTAACATATAAATGACTTTACTGATGTTATAATGAATGATATAACTAAAATCAAACCACATTTATTTCAGTAACAATATTATATATATATATAAATAAGGCTTTTTTCTATTCATAGTAAATAAAGTAGATTAAAAATACTTCTAAACAAGGTACTGATAAAATCAATTTTGATTTATGCTTCAGAAATATGAATTTTGACAAAAAATGAAACTAAAATGGAGATTATGAAATGTTCTAAAAGCTAACTTTGGATCTGTTTTGGAGAACGATACATGACATTAAGATTAAATTTCGAAATATACGAAACCTATAATGATGAGATTATCTACAGTCAGCAAAATCTAAGAAAATAACAATAAAAAGAACAGAGGAATCCTTTAACAAATTAGTTCATCATAAAATAAAATTTATTATATATTTTTTTAAATTCTTTAGTGTTCACCCTCATGAAATTTTAATTAATGTGTATACTGTTTATAAACATAATTGTTATACACACTTTTGTAAAAAAATTTAAATCTTAAAATAAATCAATCAAAAAATGTGATTAGGTTGTTCAAAAAGTAATTTTGTTTTATATGAAAAATGTATAGAGAATAAATATTTTATTGAATTGTATATTGTCAATTCTAGTCCAATACCTTTTACAATCTTTCTGGTAGTAACATGATTTCATACTCATAAAATGGTTGGTTTTCTCTAGAAAAAATCTAATTTAAATGGGAAAAACAAAGTTACTTTCTGAGCAACCCAATATATATCTTAACACAACATTTTGCAAAATGAATGTTTTTTATTAATATCTTATAATTCTATATTTTATTTGTTTAAAATAAATAATTAATTAAATGTTTAAAATAAAGCCATATTTATTTTAGTGAATTTATGAAATATTTGGAAAGCAGTATTCTTATATATAAATGTGAAACACTTGAAAATTTTCAAATCTATTTATATAGTAATTTTATATAAATATTTCACACAAAATTAATTTATACATTTAGTTTCAATATTAAGCAAATATTTCCTTTTTTAATTTATAATACACTTAGGTAAAGATTTAAAAAAAAGATTTAAGATATTCACGGGATTCTATCCATCTGATTTCACATTCTAATAAATTTAAAATGACAAACATTTTTAAAATCTATTTTTTAAACTCATTTCTATATTTTAAATAATTTACAAAAACAAATTTTTTCAGTAAATTATTCCATATCATGTATTTCTGAAATAAGAATTATATATACTTTTCATAAATTTGAAGGATAATTTATAGAAATACATGCTTTCCTGTAGCATTTGTAAGAAATGTTTAAATTGACCACCTTGCTCGAATATCTTCGATGTAGGAATCATCATGAGTATGCCGACAAGGTTTCTTGGTGATTTTATGTGTCTCTTGCCTAGAGAAGGAATATGTAGAAGAGGAAAAGTTGTGGACGCTGAGATCCTGTGCTGACTTTGCCTTTTCTTTGTTTAGACATCTGAATACAGAACCTGAGAAAGTTAAGCAATGCTGTCCCTGTCTAACAAATAAAACGAGTAAATAAAATATTAAATCAACTAGTTTATAAATCAATATATCATCATTTAATAACTTTTAGTATTAAATTAATACAATAATTTATCAAATTTTCATACAGCTCAAATTCATTTTATAATCTCCTGTCAAGAAAAGTCAATTGCCAAAAAATGCAAACTACTGACAAATGAAGTAGGAATGGAAAAAAATTGAAGATTTCACACCAATTAATTATGTCCGTTTGATTTCTTTAAAATTTTTCATTGGCTAATACCATATTTCCACTAAATTAGTTTCTCATTGCTTTAACTTATTTTGATGGTGATATCCTTCCAATGATGGAGGCTATAAAACTAAACAAAAATTTATTTGTTGTTGTTTCTTATCCTATCTGGTTAGCCAAGATTAAACCAGATCTATGAAGCCATGAACTAACAATAAGTCCAAAATAACAAAATAAAGAATCTTTCTTTATCAAGTTCAAATTAGGAAAGTAGATATTCAATGGTAAAATGTGTGATATTGCATTTCTTGTAAATGGGGAAGATCTTGTTGCTTTGGTTAATTCAAAGGCATCTCAGGTGTCCACTTATTAGTCTCGATAGTGCTATCTGTTGCATACGATTAGCCTTAAAAGTGACAGCACCTCCTGATTGTCTGCCCCCACAGCAGTCATGAGTTGAAGGAGAACACCCAGATGAAATAATGGCAGATTTGACTTTTGAGCAGATCTCCAAAGTCAGGGTTCTAGATGTAAGGGCCATTAAAGTTCCCTCTTATGTCAAAGTATCAGCCGCTTTATTTCCACTAAGGCTAACATTCAAAGGCATTCATTGTAGATATACATTATGAAGAATGTCTTTGCAGCAGCACAGAGATTAAAATTCTGTCACCAATACTAGATCAGTTTTGTAGGTGTTGAATAGAAATATGATTGTTGGTCATAAAATATTCATTTTCTATACATTGCACATTTTTAGGATGATGACAATTGGATGGAATTTTGTATCACAAAACTGCAGATAGTTTGACGTTTTTACACTATTTGCAGTAAAAAATCATAACATAACAAATTGAAATAGTGTTAGTTGTCTTATGTACCAGAGTTTAAATTTTAAAATGTTTCAATCATTTTTTCTATTCAGCACAATTCAATTTAGTTTTTCTCAGAACATTGCCTATTGATACACAATAGCATCTAATTTTATGTATAAATACATAAATATTATGACTTTAATATCTTTTTATTTGGATGTATACAAGAAGAAATACATTCGAAAAAACATTTTATAAGATAAAATTTAATTTACATTTTAAGTTTAACTATTTATCATAAATTATAATTGTAAATTTGTGCTGACATTATTTGTACTTCATGTATTTCTTGTCTTAAGGTCACATATTGTTACTATAATTCCCAGAAGAAATGCAGCATGGTAGCAAAGCCTTTACCTGTCGGAGTGACATTTATATCACTTTAAAAAATCAAAATATTCTCCAGTGGATTGCAGTGAGTAGGAAGTAGGTATGAAAATCTGAAAATATTATCAAAAATAGCAAGATTCAAATATGTTAAAATTATGTCTACAAAATAAAAAAAATAGTGTACTACAAACTAAATTTTACTTTAGATTAGGGTTAAATTGGCTAAGCCTTGAATTGGGATAGTGAAGGATTGATTTCATATGATGTGCTGCTAAATATAGTTATCTTTGACAGCTAAATTAAAATTTAAAATTTCCTTTTTTCAACCAATCTTGCCATTATCATATTCTTTATAACATAGTATAAGTACCATACATATTTCTTTTAATGGATAAAAATAAATACATTAATGAATGCATATATATTTTCAACATTTTCCATACATAAATTATTTTTAGTAATTAATTCTTTTTCTGTATTCTCATACGATATGCCATAAGAAATCTGCTAAGATTTTGCAAAGGTAAAGGCAATATCACTTAAAATTTAACAAAATGCAATGCTCATGCTGATGTAGCATTTATGTGCAATTTTAAATGTTTTAAGTCGTCTACGGCAAATACTTGGCTTTTGATAATGGAATCTTCCCCCTAGAAATAATGGGGTTTAGAAATGATATTTTAAGTATTTTGTAGAAACAAACAATACAACTGGAACTTTATTAATTTGTTCAATTTTATGATTGTTTTAATTATAAACACAAGAGCCTGCTTTCATTTTCTAGTTCTTAAAACAAATTTCTGAATAAAACCAAATTCAATGTGTTTAAGTATGCTCAAAATGAGAATTTTTTTAAACTTTACTACAAATAAATTTTGAAATATGCATCTACAGCAAACAGTTGCAGATATATAAAAGGTTTTTAATATTACAAAACATTTCAAATGTTAGTTATTAAAATGCAAATGTTAGCAATAGCATAAATGTGTTAAATGAAATATAAATGAGCATAATTTTTTTTAAATTGTAAAGGAACTGAACAAACAACATTTATTTAATGCTATTCATAAAGTTGATACAAAATCGGCTTCATCTGTTTTTTCTGATTTATAAATATATATATAGGCTATAGAAGATAAAGAAATGTTTTTAGCAGTTTCGTTGAATTTTTTCCCCTCCACTCCTTTATTTTGGGCTAAATATGTTGGGATGTGCAGCTTTAAGTGAATTCTGAACCACTAACATCCAAGGTTATATCTGAATACCTAAATATGAACTCATATCAGCAAATAATATATATATATATATATATATATATATATATATATAATTATTGATCATTAAATTAGATAATTATGTGTTAAAATTATTGTAACAGGTTTATGTAATAAAAAGGATAAATTTGTTTCATTTACAAAAATAAAATTGAAATAGCTATAAATCAAAAATTATCATTAAAATATATACCTGTGAAAATCATCAGCTTCATTATTTAGTTGAATAACCTGTATAGCAGATAATGTATCACTGCATACGAAAAAAATTAATAGTTAGATTGGAGTAAAAATTAACTTTCATAAATTGTATTTTAATATACCCTTTATAAATGAAAAACTAAAATCAAAGCAAATTATTTTATCTTTAAATTAGAGAAACATAGAAAATTGTAACAATATAGTGTAACAGTGTTTAATTTATCTATATGGCAGGACAAAGCATAAAGCAAGCTGAAGTAACACAGTTCAGAGGATGAAATTTTACTGCATTGGATTAAAAATAGAAAAATGATAAATAGATTTCAAAAATGGTTCTTCGATAAACAAAAAATCTTTCATGAATAATTTTGATTATTTTTGTATAAGAAATACATAAATCACAGTGGAAATGAAATGTAAGTAGACAGGATTTATAAGTATAATTCTTGTCTATTAATAAGAATAAAAATAATATTTTTGGATCATATCTGAAAACACAGATATGAATTTAATTTAGGATATTAATCATAATTTTGTATGCTAAATGATGAGTTTTAAAACTTAATGAAGACAATACTCATAAAATAGTAATAATTTTTTTTTCAATTTTAAGTAATATAACATACGAAATGATTCAGTTTTGTATGAAAACTTAGTATAGGCATGGGCTACAAAAATCAGTAATAATTTCCTTGAAACTTGATAAGATATGATTAAATTTTATGGACAGAGAAGAGCAAAAGAAGATGAGTCTTGAATTTTAATGGAATGTTGCAATCAATTTAGTTTGGTTTGTAGCTCTTTAGTCACTTTACACACAAGTCGCAACCACTGAAGATATGCAATTCACATTTTGACCTACTACAAGCACTCTGAAACTTAAAGATGGAATCAAATTCAAAGAATATAGAAATGAAGATAAATATTCTGACCATAAACTACATAGACAGAAATTCTGAGTTTAGAATGGTTTTATTTTAAAAAATGAAATTTTTTCCAAATGAGAGGAATAGCATATTGATATACTGTTTTTTAGAGCCCTTTCATAATAAGAAACATTTAAAAAATAGTTTAAGAAAATAATGCTATATTAAATATGTCAATAAAAATTCAAAAAGTTAATTTTTAAGTCATGTTTAAGATTACAATAATTTTATGTAATATTACATAAAAAAATGTATTCAATTAAAACAAACAGATATGAAGTACTGGTTCACAATTATAGGAATACAAAAAACTTGTAATGCTTAAGGATATTTTGAAATAATTAATAAATTATTAATATTTGAAAATAATTAATAATTTTTTTCAACATTGTTTTTTAGATATTTTTACTGTTTTTCAGACATTCAACACAGTTTCTTAGATTTTTGCAGATATATTTTGAAGTGAAAAAAACCTTTACTACATAAATTCCAATTTTTTCAACTTCATTTAACCTAGTTCCATAGGGTATTTTTAAAATTAATCCTCTGACTGATTCTCCCACAATTTCCATGAGTAACTCAAATGTAGAAAAATTTTCTTGCTCTATTGAGGAGTGAATCCGCCATTTCTACTGTTTAATCAATAAAATAAATTACATACAGTATTAGATATTTAATTTGCCTTTAACTACATTGCAATGAATATAAATTAACTGTCATTGGAATGAAATTCAATAAAAATTTACTGAAATTCTTTTATTTTTGTAATAAGACTTGAAATTGGTTTTTCTGACAGCTTAGTTCTGTCAAAACAATATTTTTAAAGAAAAAATTTAAATTTGCAAAAAATTAAATAAATTTTTCGAAGTTTAAAAAAAAGTAATAGAACCCTTATATTCATGGGCCAAAATGCATAATAAATGTCTTATAAATAATTTAATTAATTAGAATGAATAATACTTTTTTACACATGTTTTAACTAGCAATTGCTTAAATAAAATTAATAGAATAATCAAACATTATTATTTATATTAAAAAAAAAACAAATATTCTGATATTTATGTACAATGCTGAAATTAAGGCCATAAAGTATGCCACTGGACTCTTCTTGGACTGAGCACTCCACTTAAGAAAGTTGTCTTTTTAATCGACTCCCAGCCTGCTATTGTGGCCATCACTTCATACTCAATAAGTGATTCATTTCATGTGGAAGAAGTAAAATCACTCTTTAATCATGCCATTTCCGTCGGGTGGGAGGTTGTTCTTCAGTGGATACTCAGCCATTGTAATATCTATGGGAACGAAAAAGCAGATGACCTTGCAAAAAATGGATGTAAACTGCAACAACCTGATCTTATTCCCTCATACTAACAAATCTGCAATCTAATTTCAACTCAAACTCTGCGAAGCCCTTCATAATTCAAATAGCAAAGCTATTACAGATAAGGCTTGGGGTTCCCTGTTGAACTTTCCCCACCCCATGTGCCTTCCCCACTCTATTTTCACAGCCAATATCAGAATTTTGACTGGACATGACTTTCTCCAAGATAATGACAAGGACACTTAAGCCGTATCGGCATAGTCAACACGCCCCTTTGTATCCTGTATCCTTCAGGAGCTTTTATGGACTTTATTCATTTTACAAGTTGTCCTGCACTTCTTTTTTTTTTTTTTTTTTGAGCTGTTTACCCGACAACTTCCACAAAAAAGCTAATTTTTATTGGGCTGCCAGAGGGCTCATGGCTGATAAGGCCGCTGTCTTGAAGTAGGAAAAAAAAAATATTTATGAACAGCAGTATATCACTATTAACCCTATAACAGTGTGTTTAACTATTGTAAAATAACACCTTCAAAATTAATTGATTTCCTACAATAAATCACTTTTAAAAATTTAATTTATTATATAGTAGATATGTTATTGTTTATACTATTCTCCATTATGATGAGCAAACACACATACATTTTTAAATTTCTAAAAGGAAGGAAACAATTTAGAATATTTTACATGAAGATTTTATATATTAACTTAATAATTTTATGTCACAAGAACTTTATATAATAGTTAAAACATTTTAAAGCTATTTTCTACTTTACATTTTCTGCAACATTGTAAAATGAAATAATTCATTTTTTAAAAAATATATATTAATAAAATTTGAAAAAGAGTCTTTATATAAAAAATAAAACTATTATACAGTCTATAACAAAGAACAATTACTTTTTTATAGAATGTAAATATATATATAATATATATATATAATATATATATATAAATAGAA